>PVJI01005895.1:0-91886 GCA_004026765.1 Micronycteris hirsuta
CATGAGCATGGTATATGTTTCCATTTGTTTGTGTCTTCCATGATTTCTCTCTTCAGTGTTGTGTAGTTTTCTGAGTACAGGTCTTTTACCTCCTTGGTTAGGTTTATTCCCAGGTATTTTATTTTTTTTTGTTGCTATATCAAATGGGATTTTTTTCCTGATTTCTGTTTCTGCTGTTTCACTGTTGGTATACAAAAATACCTTTGATTTCTGGATATTGACTTTATAACCTGCTGTCTTGCCAAATTCAATTATTAGACTGAGTAGTTTTTTGGCAGAGTCTATAGGATTTTCTTAGTATACTATCATGTCGTCTGCAAACAACGACAGTTTTGTTTCCTCCTTTCCAATTTGGATGCCTTTTATATGTGTCTGTTCTTATGCCACTACCAAACTGTTTTGACCACAGTGGTCTCATAGTATAGTTTGATAAAAGGTATTGTGATCCCTCCTAATTTGTTTTTCTTTCTCAAGATTGCTGAGGCTATTTGGGGTCTTTTTTGTTCCATATAAATTTTTTGAATATTTTTGCTAGATATGTGAATATGCCATTGGCATTTTAATAGGAATTGCATTCAATCTATATAGTGTGGACATTTTAATGATGTTAATTCTTCCAATCAATGAACACGGTATACAAAAGTCTGTTTGGAAAAAGTCCAACCATTATTAATATAACAAAAACAGTTTGTGCAACATCGAACCTGGCAGCCAAGGAGAGTGGGCTGGAATGTGCATGAGTGAACAATGATGACTTCACTGTACTAGTCAGTGGGGGGCAGTAGATGCCAATGAGTGAGCAAGTATACTGTGTGGCCATCAGATGCATTCAAAATGACAGGTTTTTTTTTTTGTTTGTTTTGTTTTTTAATATTTTATTTATTTTATTTTTAGATAGGGGAAAAGAGGGAGAAAGAGAGAGAGAAAAACATCAATGTGTGGTTGCCTCTCATGCACCCCTACTGGGGACCTGGCCCGCAACCCAGGCATGTGCCCTGACTGGGAATCGAACCTGTGATCCTTTGGTTCACAGCCTGTGCTCAATCCCCTGAGCTACGCCAGCCAGGGCTGACTGAGGGTTTAGAGCAATGAATCTGCATCAAATTTTGTGTTAAGCTTGAACATTCCTCCATGGGAACTATTCATATGATTCAGAAGACTGAAGCTATGAGAAACTGGTGATTGGCAGCCTCATCATGACAATAGGCCCGTTCATGCATCATGTCTCATGCAGTTTTTTGGTGAAACACCAAATCACCCAGGTACTCAGGTACCATGCATCCCAGGTTTGGTGCCCTGAGACTTCTGGCTTTTCCCAAAACTAAAATCACCTTTGAAAGAGAAGAGATTTCAGACAGTCTATGAGATTCAGGAAAATACGATGCAGCAGCTGATGACAATTGGGAGAATTGTGTGAGGCTCCAACATGCTTTCTTTGAAGGGGACTGAGGTATCATTGTCCAATAGACAATGTCTCTTGTATCTTGTATCTTCTTCAATAAATGTCTCTATTTTTCATATTACATGGCTGGATACCTTCTAGACAGACCTCATATGCTTCCACTTATTTGTATGTTCCTCAATTTCTTCAGTGACCTACGGTTTTCTGAGTACAGGTCTTTTACCTCTTTGGTTAAATTTATTCCTAGGTTCCTTATTTTTTTGTGGAATAATAATAAATGGAATTGTTTTTATAGCTTCTCTCTTTTTTTCTTAAAGATTTTATTTATATATTTTTAGACAGAGGGAAGGAGAGGGAACAAGAGAGGAAGAGAAACATCAATATGTGGTTGCCTCTCACATGCCCCTTACTGGGGGCCTGGCTTGCAACCCAGGCATGTGCCCTGACTGGGAATCGAACCGGCGACCCTTTGGTTTGCAGGCTGGCACTCAATCCACTGAGCCACAGCAGCCAGGGCTCTTAGCTCCTCTTTTTGACAATAAATGTGGTGAACCGCATTTATTGATTTGTGAATATTGTACCATCCTTGCATGCGTGGGATGAATCCCACTTGATCACGGTGTATGCTCTTTTTAATGTATTGCTGGATTTGGTTTGCTAATTTGTTGTTGAGGATTTCAGCATCTATGTTTATCAAAGATATTGGCTTATAGTTTTCTTTCTTTGCTTTGTCTTTACCTGGTTTTGGAATTTGCCTGTGCAGCTATCTGGTCCAGGACTTTTGTTTTTTGGTAGATTTTTTATAACTGTTCCAATTTCATTAGTTGTTATTGGTCTATTCAGGTTTTCTGCTTCTTTCTGATTTGGTTTGGAAAGATTGGATGATTCTAGAAGCTTATTCATTTTGCCCAGGTTGTTCAATTTCTTGGCGTATAGTTGTTCATAGTATTTTCTTACAATTCTTTGTATTTCTATGGTATCAGTTATTACTTCTCTTCTTTAATTTCTGACTTTATTAATTTGGGTCTTTTCTCCTTTTTTCTTGATGAGTCTGGTTAAAGGCTCATCAATTTTGTTTATCTTTTCAAAGAACCAGCTCCTGGATTCATTGATCTTTTGAATTGTTTTTTTAGTCTCTATATCTTTCATTTCTACTCTGATCTTCATTATTTTCTAACTTCTACTCACTCTGGGCTCTGTTTGTTGTTGTTTTTCTAGTTCTTTAAATGTAGAGTTAGATTGTTTATTTGAGATTTTTCTATCTTCTTGAGGTAGGCCTATAATGCTATGAACTTCCCTTCCATGACGGTTTTTGCTGTGTCCCATAGGTTTTTGGTTCTTGTGAGTTTATTTTTGCCTGTTTCCAGGTACTTTTTGATTTCTTCCTTGATATCATTGATGACCCATTTATTATTTAATAACATGCTACTTAGTTATTTAGCCTCCATGTATTTGAATGTTTTTGAGTTTTTTAATTGAGGTTGATTTCCAGTTTCATGCCATTGTGATCTGAGAAAATGCTTGATATGATTTCAATTTTCTTAAATTTGTTAAGAGTTATTTTGTGTTCTAACATGTGGTTTACCTTTGAGAATTATCCATGTTCACTTGAGGAGAATGTGTATTCTGCTGCTTTGGGATGAAATGCCCTGTAAATATAAATTAAATCCATTTGATCTAGTGTGTCATTTAAGGTCATTCTTTCCTTGTTGATTTTTTGTCTGGAAGCTCGATGGTGACAGTGGGGAGTTAAAATCGCCTAAAATTACTGTATTGCTGTTGATCTCTTCCTTTAAGTCCACCAAGTTTTTCTTTATATGTTTAGGTGCTCCAATACAGGGCGCATTTATGTTTACATGGTTTATATCCTCTTGTTGGATTGCTCCTTTAGTATTATGTAGTGACATTCTTTGTCCTTTGTTATGGCTTTTGTTTTGAGGTCTATTTTGTCAGATATAAGTATTGCTACCCCAGCTTTCTTTTGGTGTCCATTTGCATAGAATATTTTTCCATCTTTTCACTTTCAGCCTGTGTAAATCTTTTGTTCTGAGGTGGGTCTCTCATAGATAGCATATATATGGGTCATATTTTCTTATCCATTCAGCTACCTATGTCTTTCGATTGGAGCATTTAATCCATTTGCATTTAGGGTTATTATTGATAGGTACTTACTCAGTGCCAGTATTTTCTCATATACCTATGTTCCTCTCTGTCTATATTTCTTCTTCTTAAAGCAGTCTCTTTAACATCTCTTGCAATGCTGGTTTGGTGGTAATGAACTCTTTTAGCCCTCTGTTGTCTGGGAAGCTCTTTATTTCTCCTTTCAATTTTAAATGATAGCATTGCTGCATAGAATAATCTTGGTTGCAGTTCCTTGCTTTTCATTACTGTGAATACCTCATGCCAATCCCTTTTGGCCTGAAGTGTTTCTGTTGAGAAATCAGCTGAAAGTCTTATTGGAACTCCCTTGTCGTTAACTAAGTGTCTCTCTCTTGCTGCCTTTAAGATTCTCTCTGTGTCTTTAAACTTTGTCATTTTAATTATGATGTGTCTTGGTGTGAGTCTCTTTGGGTTTGTCTTGATTGTGACTCTCTGTGGTTCCTGAACTTGGGTAACTTTTTTCTTCATCAGGTTAGGGAAGTTTTCTGTCATTATTTCTTCAAACAGATTTTCTAGCCCTTGGTCACTTTCTTCTCTTTCTGGTGTACCTATAATGTGGATATTGTTACATTTCATGTTGCCCTCAAGTTAAACTATCTTCATCCCTTTTAAGTCTTTTTTCTTTTCGTTGCTCTGATTGTGTGTTTTTTCCTATCATGTCTTCCAAAGTGCTGATTCGATCCTCTGCTTAATCTAGCCTGTTTTTAATTTTGCCTAGTGTATTCTTTATTTCAGATACTGCATTCTTCACTTATAACTGGTTCTTATTTATAGTTTCTGTATCCTTCTTCATGCTGATGTAGTTCACACTAAGTTCCTTGAGCGTCCTTATAACCATTACTTTGAATTGTATGTCTGATAAATTGCTTGTCTCCATTTCATTTATCTCTTTTTCTGGGGATTCCTCCTTTCCTTTTGTTGGAGTTTTTTTGTCTCTACATTTTAGATGTTTCTTTTTGTTTGTTTTTATGTATTAGGTAGATCTGCTTTAACTCCCTGTCTTCATAGGGTGGCCTTATGTAATAGGAGTCCTGTGGGGACCCAGTGGTGCAATTTCCTTAATCTCCTGAGCCGGATGCTTTAGAAATGTCCATTGTGTGGGTTATGTGAGCTCTCCTGTTGTATTTGGGTCTTTATTGTTGTTGGTCTATTTGTTGGTGGGATCTCCACTTTGGCTGGCTGACTGAGAGGCTCAACCCCAACCCAACCACATCTGTACACTGTTGTACAGGTACAGTCTCGAGGTGATTTCTGCCTGTCTTTGGTTAAAATTATCCTCTTCAGGTAGTCCTCAGTTGGTTATTTTAGGTGTCTGTTCCCCTCTTTATTTTTATTTCCAGTTTGTTTCTGGGAAGAGCTGTGAGAAAGATCCCCTTACTCTGCTGCCATCTGACAATTCCAAGAGTCCTGGGTTCACTTCCATTTTCTGTCCAGTCTCAACATCTTGCTCTCTCAAGGCTGCATCCTTGAAAATGGCTCTAACATTCTTGGGATGTTTAATACTCCTGACTTCTACTTCTGAAGAATTGGTTTCAATATCTTCTCTTCAAGTAGAGAATAGATTTATATAAGAGATGGTGGCCAACTGTTCTCTTTTTCCAAAGAAGGGACAAAAGACAAAAAGAAAAGGAGTAGAATTGTTGTTAATGATATTTAGGTTGGACCAGGAATGATTGCTAGGTCCTACTACAAATTACAAAATGTAATATAAAATTCTATATTATTTAAATATTTATAGTAATAAATACACTGCTATTCCTATACTTTCAACCACTCATTTTCAAAGTAATATTTCATTTTATACTCAGAACACTTCCCTTGGGGTTTTCCCAGTTTATGGTTGAGGGAACTGATATTCTAAGAATGTAAGAGACTTGGAGAAAGTTATACAGCAGGGTAGGAATAGATACAAGCTTTGAACTCAAGAATTCAATCTAATACCCAACTTTTTGGTTCTAGACTGTAAATGAAAATACAACAAGATTCATATATGCCTAATAAAGCTTGTCTAAATGCCAGAATGGAAAGAATTCCTTCTGAGGCTGAGAAAACTCAATCTCAAGTCAATCAAGTCCCAGTGAAGTCCCAGTGTCTGCCCTGTTTGGCCTTTATGGATTAAAAACACACTTGAAAATTGAAGGATTATACCATGAAATAACATATAAAAATATGGGGTAAAAATGACTCCTTAGGAGGATTTACATTGCCATGCTCTGTACCCTGGGATAATCTGACCACACAACACTTTGCATTTCTTTCTCCAAGGACCTCAAGAAGATTAAAAACATTGAGGAGGGAGGCAAATTGTTCAGGATCATATTAGGAATAGAAAACAGTAAGAAAGAGAAACCAGAGATGTTCATTTGTTGCAAAAACATGTATTTACATGCCAAGCACCTGATGTTGGTAGCCTGCCCTTCCTTCTGAAGAGCAGAGCTCGCACTGGTGCTCAGCGTCAGGGCCAGCCCAGCAGCTGGGCTGCCAGCTTGGATCTCCCAGGGCCTCAGCCTGTGCTGGATCAGCAGTTTCCACACTTCTTTGCTTGCATATTACCCAGGAAGAATTTTGCAAAAGTATGTGCCTCATCACACGTTTTCAAGTTGACATCCAAAAGTTTTTATAATAAGTATAAATGGTTGTACATGATGCAATCCCTAGTGCTTTGTAGATCGTGACAGTTTAAAACAAAACAAAATTGTTGCATCACTCTTTAAAAAGTTTCTAATGAAATATAAACACCATAGCTACTTAAAATCTTCTATTGTCCAATCAAAAATATAAATATCTCTCTTTTTAAAAACAAAGAATTTGCATAATTTCTTTTTCTTATGAAAATATACTTCCATTTCCTTTTCTCCATAAAACTTTACCCTTTCATAATATATGTTTTATGCTTGAAAGTCTTTCACTGATCACACTATCATACTACTCTGCAACAAAAACAGGTACATAAATCAAAATTTAAATTTAAAGAATTTCCCATGATTGTCAGCCTTGGTGCTACAAATTTCTTCTGGGTTGAATTATCATGATAAATATTATTAATGTACAAATGAGCAAAACAATATAATTATAAGCTTTTGAAGGAATCATTAATATAGAATTGAAATAGTATCAGAAATATATCTCTTAAAAAGATGGATGACTACAGGGCTATGGTGGCTAATTAAAGGAGGCTTTTTGGACACCAGTATTTCAAATGTCTCCTTCTTTAGTGCCCTCATGGTAGTCACACCACAGGGAAGTAGACCATGGAAAGGAAGGGGGGCAGAGTGTGAAAGGTATGCTTCTCTTCTGTACTGTGGGAGAAGGGTGGCTGAGAAAGGTCAGAAGATAAAGGAGAAGTGGTAGCTGGTCTCCACTCTCTGCCTCAGGTTGTCCTCCAATCAGTGTTAAGATTGAGTACCTATGTAAGTTGAGGGTCTGGAAACTGATTCCATTAAAAACCATCCATTGACCATGAGAGTTTTCAGATACCAGTTTAAAGATGCCATTAAATTACTCCACTTTCCAAGTCCACTTGAGATATTGTTTAGATGTCCTTGATTCACCCATACAAGAGTATTTTGCATAAACTATTCAATATAAATACTGCATACATATTCCTGTTCTTTCAGCAGAATTTGGGGTATTTCATCTATAGATCAAGTTGAAGTGGACACTTTTCATTGATTTATCTAGAACAAATAAAAACTATTATATGTTACATAAATTATAAATGCTCTCAATATTATTCTATCACAAGATCATTGTGATTACAACCTGCCCTCTTATGACTTAGAATCATTGATTAATTTTATGCCAGTTGGAATGGAAACCAATTCTACTAACCAGAACTTGGCAAATTCCTAATTACATATGGATTACATGCATAGAGTTGCTGATGTAGACTAGTCTGTTCATCATGGTATGCAGTGTTACAAGCTGGTGATGACTTTCAAATTCTCAGAACTTCATTCAATAAAAGTTTATTTCTTACTCATCCCATATGTCCGGAGGGGCCAGTGGGAGAGGTTCTGCTTCACAAAATCACCCTGGGATTAGGCTGAGGGATGCTTCTCCACTTAGTAGCTGCACTACATGGATTCTGTGGCAGAAGAGAGAAATAGGAGCATCACAATGGATCTCTGACCACCTCAACCCGAAAGTGACACATGTATTTGTACTTACATTTCACTGGTCAGAACTAGTCCAATAGTGTGCCCAAAAGAGTAGTTTAGAAGTGCACTCTTCCATGTACCCAAAAAGGGGTGGAGGACAGACTATTCTTGGAACTAAACTATAGTAGAAGTTAATATAGGTATCACTTTACAAGTAGCATTAAAAATTATTTATAAAGGTTGATTAATAACATAACAATGGGGTTAAAGTCACTGCAAAAGATAATTACAGAAGCAGGACTGAGCATGAGAAGGGTAGAAAACAGGTAGATTTAGCTCTACAGGGTCGTATGAGGAAATTGTTGGAAGTGTCCTGACACACTTGAAAACTCTGCCAAGTTCTTGGTTCCACCAGGCTCCATCTAGCTGCTAAATGGAAATCATTTGGCAAGTTAGTGATAGTAGCCATTAAGAAGATAGCCATTTTGTGGGCTATGTAAGCCCCTTGACTTTGCTCTAAGGTGTTTTCTAAATACATTATGAGACATTGACCTCACTAGATATATAGCTATAACTTCTCCACTCCATGAGACTTGGAAAATCACCTTGCAACAATTTAGAAGAATGAGTGATTAAGCTAGATCCAGTATTCAAATGTAGTTAGCTACAGGACATTTGGGTTTACTTTTTGAGAATGTAAATATTTGGAATTATAAGCTTTATATCTGTGTAGCCTATATTAGTATTCTTCTAGAATTGATAGAGAGATGGGACTACTACAGGTTGACCCAAGGTTATCCCAATAAGAAATCCCTAGCCTCTACACTTGGAACAGAGGGTCATCATTTAAAAAGAGGTCTTAAGACTTCTGGTCAAGATGGTGGTGTAGGTAAACATGGCTTGCTTCCTTGCACAACTACATCAAAATTACAACTAAACTATAGAACAACCATCATTCATAACTGTCAGAAAATGAGTTGAATGGAAGTCCTACAACTATGGAATTAAAGTAGAAGCCACAATGAGACTGGGAATCAACCATAAAGTGGATGAAGCTAAGAATCAAATCAGTGATTTGGAATATAAGGGAGCAAAACCCAACCAATCAGAACAGCAAAATAAAAAGAATTCAAGACTTCCGGTCAAGATGAAGGTGTAGGTAGACATGCTTCATTTCCTTGTGCAAACACAGAGAAAATTACAATTAAACCTTAAAACAAATAACACCCAGAACTCTCAGAATATTGAACTGTATGGAAGTTCAACAACCAAGGATTTAAAGAAGTCACATTTATCCAGACAAGCAGGAGGGGCAGAGATGCAGAGACGTGGAGATGGGCAGAGAGGTAAGGAGACATGGTATGGTGGGGAGACGTGATGGCAGTGGTGGGATGGGCAGTCCCACATTCATGTATGGTGGATGAAAATCAGGAGGGATACCTTGGGAGTGAGTGATCCCAGCGCCATGCCAGACTGCACGGCGCAGGTTTCAAGCACCAGGAAAATAAATCCCGTAACTTCTGGCTATAAAATCCAGATGGGGTTGGGGCAGCAGAAGAAACTGACAGATGTTTGAGGATATTCTGCTTAAAGAGCCTGTGCAGTACTAGAACATACACACACCCACTCACTCTGGGATTCAGCACCAGGGCAATAGCTGGAGGGGTGCCAGTTGCATACAGGGAATGGGTGAAGTGACTGGAAATGGAGCGAGTACTGGAAAAACCCTCAGAAGCTGGACAGTGGCATTGTGACTTCTCTGAACCCTCCCCTCACACAAAGCTACAAAGCAGTAAAGTAGTTGCCCCACCCTTGTGATTACCTAAGGCTCCACCCCACACAATTTCCAGGTGCCTTTTCTACAATTGGCCACACTAATAAGATAGGGAGTCAAAGCAGCTTTACCTAACACACAGAAACAAATACAGGGAGGCTTCAAAATTGAGGAGGCAAAGAAATATGGCCCAAATGAAAGAACAGAACAAAACCCCAGAAAAAGAACTAAATGAAACAGAGATAGCCAACCTATCAGAAGCAGAGTTCAAAACACTGGTGATCAGGATACTCAAAGAACTCACTGAGTACAGCAAAAACATAAAGGAAGAAATGAGGATTACACTAAGTGAAAAAAAGAAAAACCTACAGGGAATCAACAGTGAAGGGGAGGAAGCCAGGATTCAAATAAATGATTTGGAACATAAGGAAGAAATAAGCATTCAACCAGAACAGGAAGAAGAAACAAGAATTCAAAAAAATGAGGATAGTATAAGAAGTCTCTGGGACATCTCCAAACGTACCAACATCTGAATCATAGGGATGCCAGAAAGAGAAAGGAAGGCTAAGAAATTGAAGACTTATTTGAAAAAATAATGAAAGAAAACTTCCCTAATTTGGTGAAGGAAATAGACATACAAGTCTAGGAAGCACAGAGAGTCCCAAATAAGTTGGACTCAAAGAGCGCTACACCAAGAGGCATCATAGTTAAAGTGCCAAAGGTTAAAGATAAAGAGAGAATCTTAGAAGCAGCAAGAGGAAAGCAGATAGTTACCTACAAAGGAATTCCCATAAGATTATCAGCTGATTTCTCAAAAGAAACTTTGTAGGCAAGAAGGAAGTAGCAGAAAGTATTCAAAGTGATGAAAAGCAAGGACCTACAACCTAGATTATTCTTTCCAGCAAAACTATCATTTAGAATGGAAGGGCAGATAAAGTGATTCCCAGACAAAGTAAAGCTAAATGAGTTCATCATCACCAAGCCATTATTACATGAAATGTTAAAGGGACTTATTTAAGAAAAAGAAAATCAAGACTATGAACATTAAAATGGCAACAAATTCAAACTATCAACAACTGAATCTAAAACAAAAACAAACTAAGCAAACAATAAGAACAGGACAGAATCATAGATATGGAGATTACATGGAGGGTTATCAGCAGGGAGGGAACAGGGAGAGAATGGGGTAAAGGTGCAGGGATTAAGATACATAATTGGTAGGTACAAAATGGACAGGGAATGTTAAGAACAGTATAGGAAATGGAGACGCCAAAGAACTTATATGCAGAGCCTGTGGACATGAACTAAGGGGGAGATAACAGGAGGGAAGGGGCTACTGGATAGAGGAAGGCAAAGAGGGAAAAATTGAGACAATGGTAATAGCATAATCAATAAAATATATTTTAAAATTAAAATAAAAAATATGAAGATAGTATAAGGAGCCTCTGGGACAACTTCAAGTGTACCAACATTTGCATCATAGGGGTGCTGGAAGGAGAAGAGAAAGAGCAAGAAACTGGAAACCAATTTGAAAAAATAATGAAAGAAATCTTCCCTAAGTTGGTGAAGGAAATAGAGATGTAAGTCCAGGAAGCACAGAGAGTCCCAAACAAGATTGACCCAAAGAAGCCATCTAAGACACATCATAATTAAAATGCCAAAGGTTAAGAATGAAGAGAGAATTTCAAAGGCAGCAAGAGAAAAGCAGTTAGTTACCTACAAGGGAGCCCCCATAAATTTGTCAGCTGATTTCTCAAAAAAGAGTTTGCAGGCTAGAAGGGATTGATGAGAAGTATTCAAAGTGATGAAAAGCAAGGATCTACCATCAAGATTACTCTACCCAGCAAAGCTATCATTTAGAATTGAAGGGCAGATAAAGAGCTTCCCAGACAAGAAAAAACTAAAGGAGTTTATCATCACCGAACTGGTATTATATGAAGAAGGTTATCAAAATATGAACAATAAAGTGGCAATAAATACATATCTATTGATAACTGAATCTAAAAAACAAAATAAACAAGCAGAACAGAAACAGAATCATAGATACTGAGAATGTTTTGATGGTTGCCAGATGGGAGAGTGTTGGGAAGATGGGTGAAAAAGGTGAAGGAATTAAGAAGTACAAATAGGTAGTTACGGAATAGTCATGGAGATGTAAATTACAGCATAAGGAATAGAGTAGCCAAAGAACATATATGGTGGACCCATGGACATGGACAGTGATGTAGGGATTGCCTGAGGGAGTGGGCAGGGCTGAGTGGAGGGGGGCAAAGGGGGAATAATTGGAACAACTGTAATAACATAAACAATAAAATATAATTTTAAAAAAGAGGTTTTAGAGAACAACTATTTTTTTTAAAGATTTTATTTATTTATTTTTAGACAAAAGGGAGGGAGAAAGAGAGGGAAAGAAACATCAATGTGCGGTTGCCTCTCACGTGGCCCCCACTGGGGACCTGGCCTGCAATCCAGGCATGTGCCCTGACTGGGAATCAAACAGGCGACCCTTTGTTTCGCAGTCTGTGCTCAATCCACTGAGCTACACCATCCAGGGCAACTACTGTTTTTTTTTTTTTTTAGTTTAATAACATGCCCTTATCCCAAATGTCCAGCAAACAGTTTACTTGACCTGTCAGACTAGAAACCAGAAATGTTGAAGGCTACAGGATTTCTAATATTACAGAAAAATGAGCTAGAAATTAAGATCATGGAATTCTGAGAGGAATGCATGCAAAGTAACCATTCAGGAAAGAATAATCCAGAGCATAATATGAGCTGAACCATCATTCATGGGTAAGAAGAAGAAGAACCAGAGGTCAGTGAGAGAAAAGATTATAGATTGAATGCCAGCTGAAATATGAAGGGAAAGTGAGATTACCAGGAGGTATAATAACAGGAGGGCTATGAATTGAACAAGAGAGTTGAAAGCCCATTTCTGATGGCCGGAGGAAGGTGTTTACTCTCAGGGCCGTGTTTTGAAGATAACAGAGAACTTATGATGCATTCAAAGAAGGCAGAGGTGGGGAAAGAATGTTTATAAAGCTGGTTAAAAGAGGAAGGCTCTGGAAGACCTACTGAGGAGAACATTTTCAGTTTACTTTGAGAAAATACTTTCTGTCTAGTGCCAACAAATAGTTTTGGAACTGGCCTGGAGTAGTTAAGAAGGTAAAGGGGTTAGGGAGGCTGGGTAGCAGCATGAGCTTTGAGTTTTAAAGTCAGGTCTATTCTCACCTAGCTGAGTCGGTGTGGTCTAGTTACTTAACTTCTCCAAACATTCAATTTCCCTAATTTAAAAACTGTAACTTGTAACTTGTTTAACTTGTAGAGTTAAGTGTGAAATTGAATATTGAGGGAAAGGAATTTTATAGTCTAACAACTATGTTGGATTTGTTTACCACTCACTTATACCTTAACATGCCCATAATTTCCACTTTATAAATGAAGAAACTGAACCTCAGAAAGAGAAAGAGAGAGGTTGCCAAAGTTTCAGTAAGTAGTCAATGTTGGACTTGAGATTTAAGTGAGAATGGGTGAAGGGGCATTAGTGTGAGTTAAGGTAGTATGGTGGGTTGAATGGTGGCCCCTCAAAATATGTGTCCACATCTTAATCCGTAGAACCTGTGAATGTCACCTTATTTGGGGAAACAGTCTTTGCCAATGTATTTAACTTAAGGATCTTGAGATGAAGGCATCCTGAATTATCCAGTGAGCCCTAAGTGCAATGATGTGTCTTCATAAATGAGAGACAGAGGGATATTTGATGGCCATGACGGGAGAAGCCCACATGACCACGGAGACAGAGATTGGAGTGATGAGCCCACAAGTCAAGGAATGCCAACAGCCACCAGAGCTGGAAGAGGCAAAGATTGGATTGTCCCCTGGAGCCCCTGAAGGGAGCATGGCCCTTCTGGATTTTGGACTTTTAGCCTTCAAAACTGTGAGAGAATAAATTTCTGTTGTTTTAAACCGCCCATTAGTGGTAATTGTTAATGGCAGCCCTAGGACACTAATGCATGTCGGAATGGCTTTCATTCTCGGATGGCCTTTGAGCACTGCAAAATATTGGTGCTGGGTCTGAACCTAGGCTAAAGGGTTCTTTCTGGGGCTCAGCTGGTTACATATATGAAACTAACTTTCTCAGGGTTTTGACTAGTAAATCAGAAAATCACTTCAATGATTTAGCTTTTCTTTTGGTATCAGCTTTTCTTTGCAAAGAGCCATAGGAGATGAGGCCACGCATCTGCATTTTACAGATGAGCAAACAAGTTACAGGCTGCTTATGTGACTTCACCTGGACATTGACTTGCTGAGGTAGAAAGAGAGTGCCATAATTTGAACTCACTCGTGTTCTATGAATTCTCCTACCAGGAGGGTCAGTGCCAGGATTAGGTCCTTGGTCATTTTGTTGCTTTCTATCTTTTGTAGTTACTGTATTTTTCAGACCATAAGATGCACCAGACCATAAGACGCATCTAGGTTTTAGAGGAGGAAAATAGGAAAAAAAATGTTGAAGCAAAAAATGTGGTAAAATATTTAATAACATAAATAACATAATATTTCACCAATGTAAATAGAACTGAGGTAAGATACATTCAGACTATAAGATGCACCCCCATTTCCCCCCCAAATTTGGGGGGCGGAAAAGTGTGTCTTATAGTCCAAAAAATATGGTAAGTACAGCATTGCTGAAAATCACAAGGGTAGGCATTTACCATGATGTTGTTATACCTGCAATTTGAGGTTGTTGTAGAATGAGGATTGAATTCCCCTCACATGCCAAACACTCTGGCCTCACCTCGGGGGTTGAAATTAGGGCTGAGTTGCCAGGAGAGTTCTCCTCAAATGCAATAGATAAAGACAGCTCAGTGGGTTGGTAGGGATCTGGTCTGTCCTGTGGCTTCTAGAAGAGTAGGTTAGGAGAGATTTCAATATGATATAGGAAAAAACTCTGCCAGGGGAGGTCTTAAATGCTGACATGGGTTGTGAAGGCATCAGGTCTTTCAAAAGAAGGGAAAGGGGTCACTTTATACCCTTTTCAGCTCTACTCTCTCAATTGTGGGGGAGTTTTCCTGAAGTCTTCCCCTCCCCTCCATTTTAGTTCTAGCACCTGAAATGTCTTGTGTAGTAAAGTGGACTGCATAGCTTCTGGATTTGCATAGACTGGGGTTCAAATCCCAATTCTATCACTTACTGACTGAGCAAACTTGGGCAAAAAAGTTAACCTCTTTGCTACCACAGTACGCATTTAAATAGGGGTGATCATTCTTTTTGGCAGGTCTGTAGTGAAGTCAGGACACATAGTAGAAACTTGATACATCTTTCTTATGGGCTTAAAGGATGATAACAGCTAACATTACATGAGAACATTGTACATTTCACATACTTTACCTGATGATTTAATTCTCACTATCCCCCCAGGGAGGTAGTTATCATTGTTAGCTTCATTTAGTAGAAACTGAGCATTAGGTGGTAAAGTAAGGTGACAAGTTACCCCAGCTCATAGCAGGGGGAACGAGGCTCCTCATTACGGTTAAAGTTCATGCCATTCTAACTGACAGTCACTAGGTGTTATTTAATGATGGCAATTGCCCTGGCTGGTATGGCTCAGTGGATTGAGCACTGGCCTGTGAACCAAAGGGTCTCCAGTTCAATTCCCAGTCAGAACACTTGCCTGGGTTGCTGGCCAGGTGCCCAGTAGGGGGTGCATGAGAGGCAACCACACATTGATGTTTCTCTCCCTCTCTTTCTCCCTTCCTTCCCCTCTGTCTAAAAATGAATACATAAAATCTAAAAATAAATGACGGCAATTAGTGTGAATTCAACAAATATATATTGAGGACACCTACGTGCCAGGCACTATTTACTAATAAAAAAACATCTAGGCAAGTAACCTGGAAAAGGTGGGAATGTGCACTAAGGTGAACAGGTGCACTAATGCACCTGTTAGGTTTAATCAAGGAAGTAGTACAACTATGAGTTAAGGGATTGATTGTAGGGATTCAAACTCACCCAGTTGTGGGACCTGGTCACAAGTCTGTGGAAGGCTGTTACCTCTGCATCTGGTGATGGTTCTGAAGTTGCTTGAGGTTGGCAGAGTCAGAAGCCCAGAAAAAAAAGGGGATGTGATGTGGGAGACAGTGAGGCCGAAGTGGAAACCTCAAAGACAAGCAGAAGCCCTATTCGTCTCTTGCCACTTCTAACCTTGACTATGAAACAGAAGGCCGGTGCCCTTTTCCACACACCCGGACATACACGTTGCGCAGTAGCTGCGGAGAAGAGCTGGCAGGAGTTGGGGGTGTGGGACCACACCAGCAGGGAAAGCCAGCTGAGGGTGACAGTGTGTCACGTGTTGGAGCAGCCCCTGTAGCTGTGCACTGACCTTCACGGCATGAAAGCTGCTGCTTTTCTACCTCCCAACTTCTCCACAAATATCCGTGTGGACAACCCTAACCTGGAACCACATAGGGAGAGAAATTCTGAGAAATAGAGTTCCAGCTTGGTTAAGTTGACCCAATACCAAACGAGCACACTGATGTTCCAATCTCTGACCTCTGAGAAGGAATGCTCCTGTAGCTCTTTATTAAGGTAAAGAGGGTAACCTGTTGGAAGGCACATTGAAGTAGAACCTTCTGACTTACCTCTTCCTACTCTGGTTTGCCACAGGGTTTGCCCAGCATTTTTACCTGGTCTGAAATGCCTGCCCTTAGAGATACACACAGACAATTGTATGGGTTAGAAATTAGAGAGTGTGACATTCCCAGAAGGACGCTGTTAAAATGTGCCCATTACTTTGCTGCTCCTAGCTCTCTACCGTTAGCACAGAGCAGCTGACACTTACCAGGCATCTGGAAATGCAACGAGGAAACCTGAGCATTTGCAAGAGATGCTGGAGAGGTGATTTTTGCAGGTGGGCAGTGGCATTCCGTGCTGAGAGGCTGTCAGGGTGAGTAGGCGGAGAGGAAGGGGAGAGGCACCTTGGGGCTCTTGTTGGGAGAGTTAGTCCAGAATGATCCATCAGAGGTGTTGTTATGGGGAGAAGGGTGAGGGCTCCTGCCTGAAGGTGCGGGTGCCCAGGGGACGGAAGACCATTCCTGGCAGCCTGGCTTTCAATGCCTTGGGCCAGACAGAAAAAAGATGAAAAATTTACCTGAAATCTCAGAGAAAGCCCTTATCAACATTTTGGTGTGAGCCCTTTGAAGTCTATTTCCTAGTTCGAATATATAACTGTCTTTAAAAGAAAAATGGAACCATAGCATACATGATATTTTATGTAACATTTTGTATAAAAGGACCTGTTTTCCTTTTAGTGTAAATAGTCTTTGTTCATGCCACTAACATCATCCCCTAATATTGTTCACATCCATGTAAGGATTTCATTGTATGAATACACCCCAGTTTACCTATGAAGTGATTAATGGATTCAGATCCCAGGTCTTCCAACATTTACTAGCTGTGAAAACTTGGGCAAGTTTGTTGACCCTTCTGTGCTTTAGTTTCTTCACCTGTAAAGTGAAGATAACAGTGTTTTCCTCATAGGTTTGTTCTTTGCAACAGGAGCAAATGACTTATTACATGTAGATAATTTCTCAATGTTATTATGTAGCCAACATTTTTGTTGGATATTTAGATTGTTTCCAAGCTTTTCACTCTTACAAATACACTACAATTAACAAATCCAGTGTACTCTTAATTGCTTCCAAAGGAAACATTTGTGGTCACATTAAGGAATCTTTTCCAGAGTGAATCATGTGCTCAACATACACTGAGTGTCCATGTGTATGAAGAATTATGCTATGCACAAAGAAAAATGAACACAGTTCTCTTTCTAAAGACATTTAAAATGCATTGGGGGCACAGAAAAGGCACACTCATATACAAATATTGTGTTATGCAGAAATATAACACTATGTAGATAGAGTTTCACAAATAAAGAACTAGGGGAGAGGAGAGAAGAGAGAGAACCTACGTCAGAGAATTAAATCACGCAATAAAAGATAAAGAAAGATTTCTTCTTCAGCTCCCACCATTTCCCAAATCTTCAATTCAGAATTCAGAATGGTTTCCGTTTGTCATGTTGAGAATTTTTTACCTTGAAGGAGAGCACCAAGGGCTGTGCTCCAAAGCTAGAAGCCGAGATACGGGCTTACATAGCAAGACCAAATATTTAGGAAACACCTTTTTTTCTGGAAAGGAAAGAACACATTTCACAGCTGAAAAGAGAAGTGAAAAATGAAACTAAAGAAGCATGAAGGTAATATTTACTTGCTAGATTTATACAGTGCCTACCTTTAGAAAAAGCCTGGCTATAAATCCAGCATGTGCCCCCCGCCGCCAACACACATGCACTCTGATCTCACTTATCTGACTCTTTGTGAATTCTATGCAGCATATTTTGCAATTGTTTTACTGTCATTTAAAACTGTTCATTCCCTGCCCCCTACCCAGCTCACCCTCAGTCATTTCTTACAAGAGTAGGCTCATGGTATGAATGCAAGTTTGGAGGCAGACACTCTGGACTAAGTCCAGGTTCCACAGTTTACCAGCTGGGTGACCCTGGACATGTAACTTAAGTCTCTAAGTCTCAGTTTCCAATATATAAAATGGGGTCAATAAAAATAATACCACTACTTCATGGGATTGCAATGAGGATGGAATGAATAATGCTTGTGAAGCACCTCTCACAGCACAGAGCACTCAACAGTGTGAGTTACTATTATTATTTCTGTTCTATAGTATATAAAGGTGATACAAACCAATTTTAATATTAATTTAAACAAATAATCATGTACATGGTCCTCTGGAACATGGGCCTATAATGCATCCTACAGCTAAATGGAGAAGATATTTGGATTTATGTCATTCTGTTTTTTTCCATTAGGTTGAAAATTGAGTAGGAACACACTGGGATGGTAAAGAGGCTAGATTTCTCTTGTAACCAACAAAATTTAGACGGCTGTTCACAGCAGAATGAAGATGATTGATGAACTTAATGCCTCTCACAGAGGCGTTTGCATTTTAAACTGGGGCCAAAACCCTTAGCCAAGGTGAATAAAGCAGGAGTGGTGAGGTTTCAGATGTAATGCAGCAGACAGAGGGAAGCATTCTGATACCATGAATTGTAGCACTCCTGAAACCATCCCCTTCATTCACTCACTCACTCATTCAGCCACCATTCAGTGCATATTTATTAAGTACATATTATATGCCAGACTTTGTTCTATGCACTTGGGATACACTGGTGAACAAAAGGACAAAGATCCCTGCCCTCATGGGGTTTGCATTTTAGTGAAGAATACAGATGATAAAGAATATGATTAATGACTAAATAAATTATAGATTTATTTATATAGTATGTTAGAGAGGAATTAAATGTCACATGAAAAGTGGAGAAAGGATGAGATTGGAAGTGCTGGGGGTGGGGTGAGCAGGTTGCAGTACTAAACACTGTAGTCAGAATGAGGCCCATTGAGAAAGTAAAATTCAAGCACAGTCTTGAATAAAATAAGGGAGTTCACTAGGTGTGTATCTGAGGGAATAGTGGGGACAACTAGAGCGAAGGGCTCAAGATGAGAGAGAGAGAGAGAGAATGCATAGTTCCTGGAGGGTTCGGCAAGGCCAGTGTGGCTGAAGCAAGTGAGAGACCAGTAGGAGAGGGAGGAATAAGACAAGTTCTACACGGCTGTTCATGTGGGTCCTTGCTGGCTGCTCTAAGGACCTTGGCTTTTCCTTAGTGAAATGAGGAGCCCCTGAAAGGCTCTGAGCAGAGCAGAGATGTGACATTTTAAATGGATCACTCTGTTGATGTGACATTTTAAATGGATCACTCTGTTGTACTGAGAACAAACTATGGGGGTGGGCATTGAGGAGGGGAGACCAAGGAGAGCAGCCTGGCCTGGGCACAAGCTCAGATGAGAGATGATGTTGGCTCAGACCTGTGGGCAGCAGGGGAGACACTGAGAAGTGGATTTAGCTGAAGGTAGAACCAAGGGGTTTCTTGAAAGATTGGATGTAGGAGAAAGAGAGCAAGAAGTCAAGGATGATTCCAGATTTTTTGGCCCCATCAAATGCGAAGGGGAAGGCTGTGTGAAGTGCAGGGTTTGCCCAGAAAAAGGTATTTAGTGTTTGAGCTGTGCAGTGGACAACCAAGTGGAGACTGAGGTTGGCTGTGTAACCTGGCATTTAGGAAGAGAGGCCTGGGCTGGAGATACAAATTCGACATAGACTGCTGCTTATATCCATGGAGATGGAGAGGATTACACAGGGAACGAGTGTGGGTAGGAGGTCTGAGGGCAGAAAGGTCCTTGCTCACGAGAGAGTTGCAGGCTCCCCCGCCAGGTTACGGAAGCTCACTCTAGAGGAGCCCAGGCCTGCAGGGGGTGCCGTGAACTTGCTGTGGCTGCAATGAGAGATGGAAAGAAATGTTCACTTCTTCGGGAAGGAGAGGGTTCAATAAACTCCTGCCAGAGTGGCAAAAATAATTAAGAGAAGTGGCTTAGGAAACCCTAGTGGAACACGTGCTCCGTTGCCTCCAAGGAATTAGAAAACCTGGGTCCATTAATCTGTTCAGACATCTGGGCACCACTGCCTTGTCTAGGTGGCTCCGCCCTCCAGCCCTTTCTCTCTCTCTCTCCCCTCCCCTCTTCCCATCCTTGCCTCTGTGTGTCACTTCTACAACTACTCTGATTATAATTGATCAGACAGAATCACGGAATCACGGCTCATTTTGCGGTTTTGTTCAGTGGCCCGATATGCAAATAGACTCTGGTAGTTGGACAGATTGTAGTCCCCTCTGTTGGAATTCCGCTCACAGAGGCCTTCCCGCTGTGGTGGGCAGTTCAGGGACGCGCCGGCGTTGCCGAGGATAACGGGGGCGGATGGCTGGAGGTGGCGGGGCGCTCGGCGGGCGACGGTACGGCGCCTGAGCCCCACGTCCGCCCACGCCCCGCCCCCTGGGGGGGCGCTTCGCGCAGCCCCCGACAGCCGGCCTCTCCAGGCCCGCACCTCGCCTGCGCCCTTTGACGTCATGTGGGCAGCAGGACTGGTCCGCGTTGCGGCCAGGGGCCCAGCGGGTGCTCACCGGGAGCTCGGTCAGCGCTGTGCGCCCTGCGTCGTGCGCCCGGTTCCTGCGCGCCGCCGCCGCTCCACATCTGGAAGCGTTCAGCGCGTCTGCCTCCAGCGCGCCGGGCGGGCGAGCGGGCGGGGAGGGCGCGGGCGCGGGCGCGGCGGCGGGCTGGGCTGGAGGCGGTGAGCGCGGCGCTCTCGCGCGCCCCGTGTCTCCCTCTCTCTGCCTCTGCAGAAACAGCTCCTGCCAGAACGGCGCTCGGCGCAGCGCGGCCCGGAGCGGCGGCGCCTCTTCCTGCCTCCGCGCCTCCTGAGTTGCTGGAGCTTCTTGACAGAACAGAGCTGAGCTGGGGCCTTGGGAGGACTGGCCAGGAGCGGCGGAAACGCTTCAGACCTTGTTGGCCTTCCCGGTCTGGGGGTCCATCTCTGTCCTCGCCCCTCCTCTCCGCCTCTTCTCGCGCTGCCTCCCCTTGGTTGATTTTTTCAAACGGTGTAGCCGCCAGAGGTGCGGGGCTAAATTCTTGGAAGGGGCCCGGATGTACTGAGGATGCATTACAATTTCACTCAAGGAGGCAGTAGTGGAAAGGAGCAGTTTTTGGTGTTTGATGCAATAATGGGAATCAGGTAATCATCGGAAAGGAAGAAGAAATACCGCAGCTCCACGGCTTCCTTGAATTTTGCACGAAAGCCGCCTGCCTGGGAGGAGGGATTAATCCAGACCCGCTGGGGGGTGTTTTGACATTTCTTCCTCTTTGTGGCTTCTCCTTTTAAAACGATTTTTGGTCAATGGTCAATGAAAACACAAGGATGTACATCCCAGAAGAAAACCACCAAGGTAAGCCTGGCCCCGCCGTACGGCCGAGGCCCTAGCGCGGGCTCTCGCCCTCTCCGCCCCGCTCCGGGTCGCCCCGGGGCCAGTCCCTGCGGAGTTGCTTGGGGTGCCTCTGCCTCTTGAGACTGGCGGGACTGGGATCCGAACCCCAGGAGGCCCAGCGGAAAATTCCCGCCCCTCCCCCTCCCGTGCCGGCTTCTCCGGCGCTTGTGTTTCTTATGAAATTACAGACGAGGGGGAAAAGTTCCCCAAGTGTCTGCTTCTGCCTCGCTTTTTCGCCTTTGCCTGGAAAGCCCAACTGCCCGGTCCACCGCACGCGTGGGGAAGGGGGCGCCGCTGTCCTCCAGCCCCACTGGCCAGGGTCCCTCGCCTCACTCGGGGCGCGGCTGGGAGCGCGCGCGCGCACCCCGCACCAGGCCGGCCCCGCGCTGGGCCGCCGCCCGCCGCCCGGCTCCCCAGTGACTTCCAGGGGCCCCTGCCCTGGGCCGCGCGCTCTGGGGGTCCGGGGATCCAGATGCGAGTGTCCACTCCTCGTTCCCACGCCTTACCTACACCCACCCACCTCGCCATGCCATTGACCCCGAGAGTGCCCACGCCTGGTGTGTTCTTATCTGCACCCACATGTGGGCTAGCACCTGAGGATGTAAGCGGTAAGAATCGGGTGGTGTGTGGGTTTTGCTTTTTCATGTTTTAAGGAAATAATTAAAGGGTGTGCCGAGCTCTCGCGGCTCCACACTGTTGACCAGTGTTCTCTAAGCATCTTCATTTTGGGCATCAAGTGTCACCAGCTCCCCCTGTGAGAAGAAAAGGCTTTCAGGTAACATCCACTTCCTGAAAACTTTCTCTCCCGCCCCCCCTTATTAACAAGTTATTGTTCTTTTTGGCATCGCTCAGCAATTAAGGTCATGATGGAGTTTAGGGGGGTGGTCTTACTGGAGTGTGGCAGCCTCCAGCTCCATCTCTGGCTGTTCTCCATGGCTTTCTCTGTCTCCGGGTGTAGTCGCTCCCTTTTCTCTCCCCGTTTCCCAAGCCTCCCTGTTTACACTCTTCTTTCAGTCTCTTTCTCCTGAATGCCTGTCGCTGTTGGTCCTGTTACTTACTGGGGCACTTAAAGTGGTCCTCGGAGGACCAGCCTGGGGGAGGGGCTGTCTCCATGTTTCTTTTTTCTGCCTCCTCCCTTCTTTTGCTCCCATTTCCACCATTTGGGGACAGTGTCCCTACCCTTTAGAGCCAGACTGCCAGGCACCCTACCTGCCTGATCTCCAGCCTTCGTCCATCCTGAAACTGGAGCTTGGTTGGTAGTGCAGGGATTTGGGCCTCTTTTGGTAGCAAGAATTTTGTCAAGAGTCATGGGTTCTAGAGTGAGCCGGGGCTTTGGGGGCACGAAGGCAGTTTATGTCCCTCGGTTTCTCTACCCCATGCCCCAACCCCCACCTGTTCTCCTGCTCCCTTCTTAGCTAATGGAGTAGTGGATGGATTAGGAGGGAGGGAATCAGAGACACAAAGGAGAGGTTGATATTTTGGAAGAGTGGGGATGGATTTCTCCCCTCCAAGTTCTCAGCTCAGTTTAAGCAGCCTTGAAGAGGAGAGCTCAGTAGTATTGTCCTTACTCTACTAACAATTATTTATTCACCTAATGATAATCTTAACTAGTTCACAAGTTCTCCTCTTCGTGCAGGATAACCCCCTTCTTAGCCCTTGTCCTTTCTTTCTTTTGCCCCTTTGTCCCCCAGCATCCCCCTCCCTACACACAAATGCAGGGAGCAGACATGAAAAGTAGGAGTTGACCCTGGAGAGGTTTTTGCGGAAGATGGAGGGAAAAGGAGGGAGCAGGCAGGGCCGAGAGCTCTGCCTTTCCAGCAACATGCCAACGAACACTATGGCAACCTGAATTCCAGTTCTCTCCCTCGAAGCTGCAGTGATTATATAATTCACAGGAGCGGGTTTGCCTCCATTCCTGGATGCGGTTCTCAGGTGAAAGAGCACCAGGATCTCTGTCTCTCTCCATTTCCCACCCCCTCTTCCTGCCTCATTGGCATTGTCCAGGTGTTTTTGGGGTGGGGGGAGAAGAAGAGGAG
Source organism: Micronycteris hirsuta (assembly GCA_004026765.1). Classification (NCBI taxonomy): domain Eukaryota; kingdom Metazoa; phylum Chordata; class Mammalia; order Chiroptera; family Phyllostomidae; genus Micronycteris; species Micronycteris hirsuta. The sequence continues at coordinate 23,408 of PVJI01005895.1, forward strand.
GGTGATGAAGGTGGGGAGAGGCAAACCTGAAAGAGCATAAATATTTACAAGGAAGGGGTTGCTGTGACTTAATAACCAAAGGGGCAATGAAACATAATTGGGGGTTAGAGTTTCAGGAGAGAGAGGAGAAGCCAAGAGATTACCTCAGAGCAGTGATGGTGACGAACCAAAGAGTGGAGAACTGAGAAAGTTGCCAGTGCTGGGGCTTCTGTTCCTGACAAGCTGGAAGGCACTGGGATCAGCTTTTCTCCAGCTTCTTTCTGTTTTCTCTCTCTATCTCTTTCTGTTTCTGTTGACAGTCCAGGTATAGAGGTGGTGGTCAGCTCACAGGAACAGCCTGGAAGTTCCCTGAAGGACTGCCTTCTGGCCCTGGGTTTCAGCTGGAAATGGCTCGTCGCCTTACCTCTAGTGCCGTCTCTGCTCCGGTCCCACCCTAGCCTTCCACTTTTCTGGGCTGATTTTCCATTTTGGTCTTCACCTAGCAAACAAGTTTCTTAATTAGTCAACCATTTAACAAATAAAACATCTGTATGTCCCTTATCTGCTGGAGACAAGGCAGAGGAGGGGGGGAAAGCATGTTCTGGGAGTGGAAGACACACCGTGTTTTCTTTTCACCTAATCAATACAGCAGAATAATAATCATCATAATAAAGGAATAGTAATGACTACAGTTAATTCTCTTTATAAATGGTCAAAGGACAATGCTGCTTGCACCTCAGCTTGTGCGGGTTGAAGAAAGCTTGACATTAACTTCTCTTTCTCTGGATCCTGCATGGAGGAAACTGAAGAAAAAGGGCTATTGAGGTTCAAAATGTTGTTCCTAGTATTGCTCACTTTGCAGTGTATCAGAATACTACATAATAGGTTATATTACCAGAATCAGCTATTCATTATTTCCGTAGGACACATGCTAACTGTTTAAGTGTGTGCTTGTACACACTCACACACCACACAGGGGATAGGGTAAAGCCATTTTAAGTAGATTACACGGGAGCCTAATGCACTTTGGGGACCCTATGTATTGCAGAGAGGAATACTGGCAGTGCAGTCTGCTAAGACTGTTTGGACATTTGTACTTCATAATAAGTGGGTAATTGTTCTCTACAGGTAGATGCTGCTCTGCAGGGATAGTACTCTGCAAATGAAATGATGAGCCATTAGCCCCTGGAGTCATCTCTTAGTCTTGGTGATGACTTAGGACTCTTCCTTCAGTTTTCTCTTTGACTTAACATTGCCTCAGGTGTGTCCTTCTGTGAAGGAGTCCAAGGAGCATAGTGAATGGGGATTTTGAGGTCCTGGCAATCTTTTATCCCCACTTCCTAGTACAGACCCTGGCTCATTTTAGGCCTTAATATATGACTGAATGAATGCTTGCTTGCATGAACCACTGAATGCAGACCCAGCAAGACCTAAAGGGGCTGTAGTTTCTGCCTCTCCCAGTAGGTGGCGCTCCAGGGCTTAGGAGTCAGGACAGGGGCACTCTTGCGGGGTTTGGTGAGGAATGATGTCCGAGGGTTTGGAGAGTATTTCCTGTCTGCTGTGCCGCTTTCATCACACCCACACCTGCCGCATGCAGAGAACCCCAAAGACCAGTGTGTGTCCCCATGCTACCACCCTCCCCCCCCAGCATGACTAAGTCCCCTGGAAACTTGGCCACCCTGTGGCAATGAAAACCCACTTTGGATTTCTCCCACTCTATTGCACCCTCTTACTTCAGACTTCTGTTTACCCGTAGCACAGACAGAATCCTACAGAGCCTTGAGGGAGCCTTTTGGGCGATTAGCTGAACTTGTTATGGTTGTATATTAATTTTCTCTCTGATTTCCCATGGATGATTTAACCAGAGGGGTTGGTGGAGCATGAGGCGACCTAAAATGTGGGGCCTGGAAACCCTAACCTGTAGGGTTACAAAGCTTGTCAGCTCAAAGACAAGAAATCATTTTCTCTATTAAGGAAAAAAACAAAAACAACTGGGTATACTTCACAGCTGATTTCTGTTTATGAGTCTGGCTGGTCTCCTGCTGGGTAATGGCAGAAAAGCTCCTGAGACCTAGGTTAGGAAGTAACTGAGATTTGTTCTCATTTTCAGTGATGTTTTCCAACTCCTGGTGTTTTCTTTTCTATCTCTTCCTTCACTTGGCTTGCTTAGTTGTTGTGGCAAGATCCGTGAGGCCTGAGAAACTCTTACCACCGTGTTAAGAGAGGGTGAGGGAGTGGCCTACAGCACTTTCTTCCTTTTACAGTCATTCTTCCTGCCTGGTGTTGCAGCTGTTTGTTACAGGGTAGTTACAGGTCAGCCAGGGTCCTTCCAACTGTTCCTTCCAGGACTCAGAAATCAGTGCTCAGCATTCAAAATCAGGGGACAATTTTATTTGCCAATGTGGACTAAGGAAAGCTGATAGATTATTTGGGAGACACCTGGAGACTTAACAATGAGACTAATTAGCAAAGTGATCACGCCGATTTAGTCTGTTTCTAGAGTCCACCCTCACTGTTGTGTAAGTTAATGACGGGCGCTGTGGAGGCGAGCAGAAGACCGACAAAACAAGGCATGGGAATTGTTTTGCAAAATATCAGGTGCTAAGTATTTAGCAACATGAGTGTTAAACATTCTGATAATGAAACAACTCTCCAAGCCATGACTGTCATTATTAAAATAATTGGTAAACACCTGTTTACATGTACCTCAAGGTTAGATACTGTATTAAAAAAAAAAGGTGACAGGATCCCTCTGGGAAAATGAAATGCCTTTCAACTGCTGCTTGAAAGCCAGATGTGTAGACTTGAATGGAACCCGTCACAGAAAAAGCAAAATGGAGGGCCATAGTAATTAATGCGATTGTTTGAATCTCAAACTCAGATACTATGGAAGAGGTCTTCTGTGTCTTAATTCGAAGGTAGGGTGCTTATTTGTTCAAGACCAGGCTCACTGGCCTGTCACATTTCAGCAGACTTCTTTGCTCTTTCCTGCTAGGCGGTAGGAGCCCAGCTGCTGGAGGCAGCTGCTTGTGACAAGAAGGGAACTGGAGTGGAGTTTCAGGTTCCCAGGAGCCTTGGGACCCCAGAGCCTTGCTGCAGTTCCAGCCGTGTGGACTGTGTGGGTGGGCGCCCAGGAGGGCCTCCTGAGACGCAGAACTGTGAAGTGGCTGGGAGTTCAGGGGGCAGGGCTGGTGGGAGATGGAGGAACACAGGAGGAGACCCGGCTGTCTGTGGGTAATTTGGGGAACCCAGTTACTGCAATATTTGTGGAACTAAATTAAATTTAAATGGGGATTGAAGGGACGTAAGGAGATCAGTTTGGGCCTGGAGCTCAGGAGTCAAACAGAGGTTGAAAATGGCACCTTACTTCCCCAGAGACCAAAGGAACTAAAGGAACAGTTAATCTGGCTTTGAATAGGGGATGAGGAAAGGGAGGGTTGACTGGCAAGAAGCTGAAACCTCTCAGTCCTCTCCTTCCCCAGACCCCACCAAACTCTGCTCTCCATAACATTTGTTCACTTTAAAATGGTCTTCTTGTGCTGTACCAGGTATGTGTGTGTGTGCTTGAGCGGGGGGAGGGGGCAGTTCTAGACTCGTGTACTTTGAGGGGTTTGTCAAACAGGCATAGAATAAACGTAATGTCTCTTTGAGAATTTACCTTCTAGCATCAGAACATCTTATAGGTTAAAGGAACCATAGGGACAAACTCTTTCCAGTTGAGAAAATAGAGGCTCCTAAAGAGTTCACTCAGGCAGGGATGTGACAAAAAAGTTCTTCCGTCTCTTTTCCCAGCTGCTTTCTCTGGACCACACTTGGTGTGTATTAAACCCTTCAACAGAGCATTGCTTAGTGTTTCTGGTTAGTAAACCTCTCAGCCTCTGCCTCTCCCCCTCACCCCTGCCAACCTTTGTACTGGTTTAAATAATTTCTGAGATGTTAGATTTGGAAATACACCGGGGTGGATGGGGTATCTATCACTGGAAAGATTTAAAAATAATTTTTTAGACTACAAAGTAAAAGTTCATACATGTTCTAAGGAACTTCAGCAAAATTCAGATCACAATTTTGTCTGCAAAGGGATATGCCTCCGAGACTTTTTTATTTGCTCTCTTCTTTCTTGCCCCAATCTAGGCTTGTTTTAGCCCCTTAGGGAGAGTGGGGTGATGAGCGGCCAGGCTGTGCTGTAGGACTTCCTTCGATAAGCTGTGGGGTGTTCCTTGCGGACCGTCCGGCTTTGCTGTTGGCTGGGGCACGGAGACACGAATGAACTGCAGGGCAGAAGCTGTGTGGACGTTTAGGTCACAGCTGGCCAGATGACAGGCTGCCGTGGACTGTACCTGAGTTGGCAGAACAAAGGCTTCTCCTTGCTTCCTTTTCAGGGCTAGTCTCCTAGGACACTTCCCTGTTCCTGGGGCACATTGGAATAAGGACCAGCGGCTTAAATTCAGCACATGGAAGGGACTTCATCTGACATTCCCATCTTCCTTGAAATGTTCACTGGCTGACTTGTTGATACCCTCACATATCGTCATCCAGAAACTGTGGGGCCTTTGAGGCTGATCTGGTCTCTAGCTGAAGACAGAGGCCTGAGCCAGGCTCTGCTTACAGATGTGGCCTTTGAGATCCCTGGAGGAAGCCACCATTTCAGAACATAGTTTTGCGATAATTTCATGAAATATTCAAGCTGCCAATTTGCCAACAGGGGTTTCTGTTTCTTTTCATAAACTTGGTGCTTTCATAAACTTTTCGCTACACTTGGTGCTGCCCGCTTGAACCTAGCTAAAAGGAAAATAAAATAATTGTCTCTCGTCCTTTAGAGAACCAAGCCAAAATCCAGACAGTAAATGAATGTTCTTCCCTGTATTTGCCTGTGGGCAGAAATGTTGACTAGATTACTCAATTAAGCTCTGTTTACTTTGTAACCATTGTGTCGTGTTCCGATATATACATACACGTACACACACATGCATGCACATCTCCTTCCAAAATAACCCATGTTGGGCTAAAACCTTTCAAAGATGCTAGTTAGCAAAAATTAAAAAAAAGAAAGAAAGAAAAAATAAATAAGGCTACAGCTAGCAGAATGACTGAACTCATACTCTTTTATATATATATATTTTTAAAGATTTTATTTATTTTTAGAGAGAGGGGAAGGGAGGGAGAAAGAGAGGGAGAGAAACAGCAATGTATGGTTGCCTCTCACATGGCCCTCACTGGGGACTCAGCCCGCAACCCAGGCATGTGCCCTGACTGGGAATCGAACCGGGACCCTCTGGTTCCCAGCCCGCACTCAATCCACTGAGCTACAGTAGCCGGGCTGACCCCGTATTCTTTGACTTGATCTCTTTCTCTGAGAGTTTGGAAGGAATCAGGTCTCACCATTTTAATCCATGAAGTGGAGATAACAGTCCTTAGCTAGTCAAATTCACAGGGCAGCTGTGAGGTTCTGAGTGGGATAATGAATGTGGATCACTGTGCACGTATCAGTTACTGTTAGGAGAGAGCAGAGCACTGGAGTTTGAGGAAGCGGCACCATGAAACAACTTTCAAAGCATTTTGAACAACTGTGTGTGTTGCTGGATGGCTGACATTCAAAATTTCAAGGATGGAAATGTCAAACAGAGAAACGGAATCTGAGGTGCTAATCTGGCTGATAAAAGAATAATCAAAAAGGAAGTAAAAAATCAGCCAAGAGGGTCCTGGTAGTTTGGTTTTCTCGACAACTGTCAGCCATCCTGAGTCCGGTGGGATCCCAGGCCGTGGGGTCCCAGGATGGCGGGACCATTGGGACTGCAGGGTTTCCTTAGGCCCAGTGGCAGCGCACTGCCACGCTGGTCTTCTCATAGCTGCTGTGAGGCTCCCAGCCTTCAGCCTCAGGCCCCAAGCCAAACCGGTCAGATGGCTCGAATATCTGGAAAGAGGGCCATTGAGAGTGGGAAGGGCACCACCTGGCCTGGTAACAAACCACTCACTTTCCAACTTGAATTCTCAAACCTAAACACAGCCCCTCCATACAGAAGGACAGACTGCCTGGGAAATAAAACTTGGCTTTGGAAGGTAAACTAATTTTTTTAATACAGCAGAAGTTTTGGAGGTTTGTAGATAAAAGGAGGAAACAGTTCCATATGGCATTTTGAGATACTTATCAAAATGGGAAGGGACTCTAATTTCATACCTCAAGTGACAGATTAGCCTTTAGTTTCCTAAAGCAAAAATAATCTTGTCATTAAAAAGTGGCCTGGGGATCTTGCACTGAAGCGTGTGTCTTGCTCCCCACATCAGTCCCCTCCCCCTTTTAACCTCTGGTCCTGTGATCTGTGAAGCCATGATGTTTTCATTTTTATTATAAAAAGTAGACTATATTGAAGAATAACATCTACCTCTTTATAGTTCTAGAGTGAGGCAGGAGTCATAACTACCGTTTATTGAGTACCTGGTGTCTCCAGCAATGTTCTTTGTGCTTCATGCACTTAGTATCATGCCGTCCTTAGAAACATTTTTTTCAGCTGGGGAAACTGAGGACCAAAGACCTTAAGTAATGTGGCCAACGTCGTCACCCTGACAGCATTGGAACTGGAAATAATCCAGGTCTTTTAGACTTTCAAAGCGTATGTTCTTTCTGTTTTCCAAGAGGGGAAGAGCAAGAGGAACCCACTGTCCGTCCACCTCGGAGAAGAGTCCTCATGAGCTCTTGCTCGGGTTTGCTCTGGGGAAACTCTGGCGCCGGCGTCTGCTGGTCGTGTGTAGTGGATGAAGAGCTGAGTGCAGTTCCTCCTCAGTGGCAGCTGTGTGGTCCTGCTGCGTGCCTCTCCGTGTAGTCCCGCTCCCTAGCTGCTCACTTATTCTCGTGGGTTCTGCCTGGGCCGTCTGGTTCTTCAGATCCCCTGTCCACCTTTCATGGAAGACCGAGACCAGTGAGCCTGGGCTTTGAAATGATGCTTCATGGCGTGGCCTTTCTTCACCACCCAGTCTTGTAGTGTCTTCTCAGGGACTTCCTCTGGGAAAATAAATACTGTCCCTTCTCAAACAAGATTCTCATGAGTTCAGAGGACCATCCTTGCAAGCTGAGCTCCCTGGACTTTATGCCTTATTTATTTAGTTATTTATTTTTAAATAACCTCTCTAGAGATATAATTCATATACCATAAAATTCACCCTTTAAAGTGTACAGGTCATTGGTTTTTAGTATTTTTACAGAGCTGTGAAAAATCATCGTTACTGTCTAATTCCTGCACGTTTTCATCACCCCTAAAGAAACCTTGTACTCACGGGCAGTCATTCTTCATTTGCCCCTCCCTCCAGCCCCTGACAACTGCAAATTTACTTTCTGTTTCTATGGGTTTTCATGCATTATTGACAGCGACAATAATTCTACAATTGCGGTTCCCCTGTGTAGTCTCACTGTTGGCAGTACATTTCCCGCATCTCAGATTTAGGTATGTGTGACAATCTGCATGATAAATGATAGAGTTAAAAGGAAGCATATGAGATTATTTAGGGACCTGGGTGTCATTGTAGGTGAGATTAAATTCTTTCAGTTTCATGAATGTGGTTTCATGATTTATTTCTTTTAACTATCTCAGTAAAGCTAAGTTTCTAAGTCATATCTACTGATAGGTGAAGATGTGAATTATGACAAATTAAACATTTTTTATTGTGGTAAAAGATATATATATACACACATACATATATATGCATATATATAAAACAAAATTTGTCATTTTAATCATTCTTAATTATATACAATTCAGTGGTATTAATATTCATACTGTTGGACAATTATCTCTACTCTCTGTCTACAAAGTCTTTTTATTACTCCAAAAAGAAACTCCGTAACCACTGAGCAGTACCTCCTCACTCCTCCCTCTCTCCGGCCTCTGGTGCCTCTAATCGATTTTCTGTCACTGTGAATTTTCCTATTCTAGATATTTCATAGAAGTAGCATCACACAATATTTGTTCTTTGTGTTTGGCTTATTCCACTGAACATAATCTTTTCAAGGGCCATTCCTTTTCATGGCTGAATAATATTCTGTTGCAAGTGTAGACCACATTTTGTTTACCTGTTCATCAGTTGATGGACACGTGGGTGGTTTCACCTTTTGGCTGTTGTGAACGGTGCTGCTATGAACACACATCTGTTTGCATCCTTGTTTTCAGTTCTTTTGGGTAGATACCTACAAGTGGAATTGCTGGGTCTGAATTATGACTTTTTAGTTACAAGAGTTCATTTCCTTGTGTAGCTCCCCAAGTTTGAATCCTGTGTAGACGAAAACATAGTATTCGGAAATTTCATTGTGTTAGTAATGAATGTGTAGTATTTTCTTTGGGCTCCAGGACCTAGGTCAGAAATTTGACTCTAGGTAGGTGTTGAACAGTTTAGCAGCTGCCTTTTGTTGAGGAGTGACCGATGCTCCCTCTGTTCCAAAAATAATGAAGTTCTCTAGATCCAGTTCAGTGTTCACCTTTGTGCCGACTGGGCTTTGTAACTTGACAGGAAATGGGTGTTTGACAGGACAAAGCTATTTCGTCTGTCTGTTTCTGTCTCTCCATCTGCCTGTCTGACTAGGCCCGGAGCACCGCTGCCTGTGGACAGAGGCGTCTGTCCTGTTGGCATTCATCAGGACCCTGGGAGAGGCCAGCTCCCTGCCATGCTGCCGGGCCGAGTCCTCCTCAGTGGCTGCTGTGTCTGGGCTGGTGGAGGGCTACATGGCCTGGTTGGTGAGGGGTCTCTCTCTCCCAGCTTTGGAGTTGCCTGGAGGCAGAGCCTGGGGTCCTTCCCTGTTCTTCACACATTTAAAATGTGGAAAGGGAGGAAAAACTGTGGGAAGAAAAAGAAGCAGCCAGTAGAGAGAATCAGGAAAAGCGGGGGGCGGGGGGAGAGGAAGATAGAAGAGTGGATGAACGAGGCAGAATCGCAGCCCTCGGTGGGGTTTGTGACTCAGGAAGGCCCTTTCCAATCTCGGGATGGCAATTTCGTGTTTTTGTAATTCTTTTACCTAAAAGTAATAACATCGCCTTACATTTTGACAGTTTTAAAATACCTTTTAAATCCTTTCATGCCTACTGTTTCATCTGTTCTTCAAAAGAAATCCATTGAAGTAGTGGGACAAGTTTGTTATTCTTGTTTGTTCAGATGAAGGAACCTGGACTTAGAGAATCTGAACAACTTGCCTGGTTAGGGAAGGAAAAAATAAAAACTAGTCAGATTTTTTTTCAGCAAATATTGTACATTTGACTTTATGTTTACCCCGGGTATGCTTACATGTGTTATTTCATTTATTCCTTAAAGGTCCCCTGTTAAAGTTCTACAGCTTTTTGGTGACAGAATAGGCTGGAATCCCCATCTCTTGACTCTTGATCCATGTTCTTTCTGCAGCCTGAGTGTATCATCTGTTAGGGCACCGCGTCCTAACTTACGCACGGATGTCAGAGCCTCACGTCTGCTGAACCTGCACGAGCCTGCACATCTTTTCACCCCATACACAGCTCTCTGCTTGGTGGGTCCACTGAGGCACGAGTGTGTGTGTGTGTATTGCTTTCTCCGATTAGCACAGCTCAGTATGCTGAGACAGAAATGCAGGTCAGGCACTTCGAAGGCTGATACGCTTAGTTTAATATAACTATTGGTAAATTCCTCCCTTGTCAGCTCTGCCTTCACATCCTTCTCTGGTCCTGCTTACAGGGGTATCTGGGCCACTGCCCAGAGCTGAAATGTTGCAGTGTTTCTCCAAGGTCAAAGCCTCTGTCGCCATGTCTGGCTGCCCAAGACATCCTGGGGAACTGACTCCACATCCTAGGGGATTACAGTGACTCAGATCTTATATTTGGACTGCAGTGGGTAGGATCCTGTGGCTCTGTTTTTCAGTTATTTGAAAGGCAAAAATTTTGACCTATGCCTAGCTGTCTGAAAGACCAGGAGAAAGGAAGTCTTTTTCCAGGGTAAATTGACTGTGAAATGTTTCTGAAAATGGGGTATCTCATGGCAGTTGTGATGAAATAATCCTAATTTTTTTCCCCTCCCAGAATTGAGATTATTAGTCATTCACAAAAAGTTATCATGCATCTGCTGTATGTAAGGCAGTTTGCTCATAGGATCTTATAGGAGGTAAAGATGAAAAGCCCACAGCTTTAAAGGAGGGTGATATAGTCATAAAAAATAAGTGGAGAAAATGTATGTGAAGGTGGTAACATAGCTGAACCTTGGAGGATGGATGGAAATAGGATAGTGTGGAAGGGTGGACATTCCCAACACAAAGAACAGTGTAGTCAATAATGTGTTGACAGACATACGCATTGAATTTTAAAGGAATAGTGAGTTGCACTTCATTAGAGCACACGTTATGCATAGGGGAGGTATGGGAGAGAAGGTTGGAACGGTAGGAAAGGGATAACATTTAGAGAGTCCTTTCATTGGGCTGAAGAGTTTGCATCCCATTTGGTAGGCAGTGGAAAGCCATTTGAAGCGTGTGAGGGACTGATGTGATCAGGGCGGCCCTTCCAGAGGCTGGTTAGGCAGCAGGATGGAAGATGAGGTGGAGGTGCTAAGACTGTAGGTATAGGGACAGTTCTCAGGCTTTTGCCATTGTCCAGGCAAGAGAGGGAATAAAGGATTTTTCTTAACAAAAGCAAGAGGGCAAGGGAGCCCTTTGCTTCTATCTAGATGGGAAGGATAGAGGGTGGATTTGGAGGGCAAATGGAAGATACCCAGTATATATTGCCAGGTTAGAGTCTTTTGTTTTTGTTTTTAAAGATGATATTTGAAGCTGTGGAAATGGATGAAAGGAAATGATGAAGAGGCTGAAGACAGAGCACTTAAATGACAGGAAGGGGATAAAACAGAGGAGATAGAGCCAGAGTGGTGAGGGAGGTGGGCAGAGAGCCTCGCTACTGCAGGGCCACGGAGGGCGGGGGGCAGCCGCTGCGGTCACTGTGGAATGGAGTCGTGGACAGGGGAGGTAGGAAGTGAGTAAACTCCCATTGGATTTGACGATTTGGGTGTCATTAGTGGACTGCGAGGGTGGTTCAGAATGATTGTTGTGCAGTCAGACTGCACAGTGCTGAGGCATGGTGGGCATGAAATGGGGTGGGGGGCACATATGGACCATTCTTTCAAGACTTTTGACTGTGAATGAAAAAAGACGGGATGGGTTTGCTGGCACAGGCGAGGTTGGAAATGGCAGAGGGAGGGGGCTGGTGGTGAGGCAGGTTGAGAAGGTGGCAGTAGGCGGTGGGGCCACGGACAGGAATAAAAGGTTTAACCTCAGCCAAGTAGGTGGAATTCTGTCTTCAGAAACAGACATGAGGTAGCAGAGGATGAAAAAAATACTGAGTGGTACTTGGCAGGTTGAGCTTTCAAAGGAGATGTTTGGGGTCTTACAGAGGGGAGTACTGGGTCCTGAGAGACGTGAGGGGAGCTAGATGGAGTTTGAGTTTGAAAAGACAGAAAGAGGTAAGAGTCAGTAGAAAACACAAGGGACATCCCGAAGAAGTCACTGATGGTTCCCAAGTCTGAGAGAGAACCCATCTGAGGTCGGGAGGCATGAGTTAGGGGCCAGCAACGATCAGCATTCCTGGAGAAACACCCTCCAGAACTGACATTGGCAAAGTGAGATAGGTACAAACTAGGCCAAGGGGGTAAAGGGCTCTAGTTCTATAAGGAGACAAGTGGAGCTAGAGTTGATATGGGACACTTGAGGTCGCTGGTGGGAATAGGGGTCCCAGGACATAGAATTTAAATAGGAGTTGGGAGTGTGACTCCTCTGACCTGCCTCTGTTCACGTGGATTATTCATCAGAATAGCTGGTTGGCCCCTTGAGGTCTGGGTGGTTGTCCATAGGGGTGGGTGGACTTTCTTTGGGGAGCATGAGAACGAGAAGGTGACGAGCGGGTGGCAAGGTTGATGGAAGCATGGGGAGGGTCGATGTGGGGTGGTAGAATAGGGTGCCTGTGTGTGGGGGAGGACAGGCATATGGAGACAAGCCTTACTGGCCCCTGAGTTTTCTGGGCACTGACGCCAAAGCAGAGAGCCTGTGGTCCATAGATCTGAGGTTGTGTCCAAGGCATGGATGGGGGAAGCAGGCGATGTCAGGGCTGGTGTGGGGTGAATGTCAGCCGTCGGTCTGTCACAGAACGTCTTGGCGTCATGGTCCAGGAGCTTGCACTGCTGGCGTCAGTCATGGCTCAGGAGTGGAGAGGGGTGTTCTGGGCAGGGCAGGGCAGATCGGACGTGCCAGCCGTGGGTGGTTCTCCGGGGATGACTTGCCTCCGTGTCGTTCCCACCCCTAACTCCCCACACCCCCATCCACACCTGTCAAGCTTCCCTACCTAAGATACTGGCTCTCTGGAGGACTTGGTAGCCTTGTGGACTGTTAAGCCATGTGCTTTTATACCCTTATAGTTACATCAGATTACCATATGTCTGAGAACATAATCCTTTATTATTTGTTCTTTATCTCATTCCCTCTTACAATCCCACAACAGAAATGTTCCCGACTACTGGAAAATCTCTGGTTGGATCCCATTTGAGCTTTGCAATGCTTGGATTGACCTGTTAACAAGACAAGTATGAGTGTTTAGTGAAAGGATATGAATTTTTAGTGCCAAGGTCAGTAACACTCTTTGAATACCATGGGAATATGTTCTGCTGGACGGCACTGAATTTATTGTTGGTCCAGGAAGGAGTTAATGACCAGGAGGCACCCCCAGACTCTGCTCCAGTCCTTGCCACACGTACAGTGTCAGTGGACTGGAGGGCCTTTCCCGGAGGCAGCGAGCTGGCAGTGGCTGCAGAGGCCTGCTGTCCCAGAGGCAGGGAGGCCTGGCCCCTGCACTTTCGCTCTGGTGCTTTACACTGGCCATCACGGTGAAACGCATAGTAAACAGTCTAGTGGCCTGAAGTGCTGCCTCTTTCCTCCAGCTCCCTGTGCCCGTCCCCCAGCTCTTCCACTTCAGATAGACCTGACCCTAGGGTGGGGCGGGGGTGGCTTTGCCTGGAAGCACACTCTGTCTGCCTTTCCCTTCTAAGGAAGTAGTGCCAGTTGCCTGTTGCCGGTCTGAGAACAGTGTGTTAAGAGTCTCTGGAGACAATCATGACCAGCCCTGTGGCCACCATTCACCCTGTCTAGCCTACTTGCAGAGAACCTGCTTGCAGAGTTTGCCTTTATTCTGGTGAACCCCAAGGACAGTACTGACCCCAGACCTATTCATTGCTGGATCTGGGCAGCAGAAAGCTGTGGGCTTTCCCCTTTTTCTTACTCCAGTGAAACTTGGGCAGAATGCACTGTTTCCCTCCAAGTGTATTCGTTGTGGAATGAGCTTAGTCTGCATGGGCAGGCTTGCTCACTGCCAGCTGCCGTTCCTCCCCAGACAATTGGTCCCAGGTATTTCTATAGTGTTTGACTTTAATTAATGAAGAAGAAGAAGACAAGAAAATCCCAAAGAAAAAAATGACCAGGAGAAAAACGTTCTTGGGTTGGGTGAGGCAATGAAATGGGCCTGGTGTGTCTGAGACGTGGGCACAGCTCGTCTTGAGACATCCACAGGTGTCACAGTGTGTAGTCACATGCAGACACACGTGGCCCATGGGTAGACACAGGTCAGTACTCCCTACATGGCTACATGGTCTGTTCGGAATGGAGAGGATACAATGGCCATAAAGGCTACCTACGTTGTGTTTTTCAGGCTCAGAAGTAAATGAACTAAAATTCAAAACCAAAGACTTTTAGGGAAAGATTCCTCTAACCCTTGTGGGCCAGTGCATGTGTGCGTGTGAGAGAGAGAAGCAGCAGAGAGGATGAGGCAGCAGTGCAACTTACTTGAAACCCTGAAAGATGGCATGTGTCACAGGAGCAGCCATCTCTGGGCACAGGGAGACCTGTGCTTAGGGGTGCCTCTGCCTTTTGCTTTGGCATTGTGATAGAATCTTTTTCCTTCTGTGTATCTGGGGATCTGCTGCCCTCCGTCTCCCAATTAAGAATCTGTTTATTCTTTCAACTCTATTATAAATGACTATTACTTGAATATTACAAAGGGCTACATTGAAATACAGCAGGAGAAAGCTTTGTGTGTCTAGTCCGTTACGTATTGTCAGTTGCATGGGGAAATTGCAGTACAGGCTCAAATGCTTAAAGAGTATTTCTGAGCTAAGTTTTATCTGAGAAAGAATGTCTTGGGGGTGGGGCAGCAAGAGTGTAAAACGACCCTGCTGCAGGACTTCAGAGAGTATCAGAGCAAAAGGGCTTTGGGTTTGAGAGGCTTGGGGATGTCCTGTGTGTGAAACTGTTGAGAGGGGGCATTGAATCGGGGTGCTTTATCTTACATGCAACAGATGTGACTGAAGACACATCTCCACCAAGGAAGTCTTTGTGAGGAAGCTTTATTGCATCTTTCATTCTTTTCCTTCCTTCTGTTTTTGTTTTTAAGGTTTATTTGGTGTTTTCATTTGTTTAGGATGGTTTCTCTTCATTCTACCCCAGTCTCTAAAGATGCTACCCTTGGTGCCCAATCCACTTGGCTTGGGAGGAGGTTGGAGGATGCACGCTATTCCTCAGCCCACCCCTTACGACCTCCAGGATGCCTGTGTTTCTTGTTTTCTTTCTGTACAGACTGGGTGGGATGGTGGAGGGAGGGTGAAGGACCAGTTGGTTACCTGTTAGTGCGTCTGTTGTCTGAGGGATACTTGTTTGTTCTTAGGTTTGGGGCTTCAGCTGTAATTCTGAGACAAGAAAAGTCCCAATCAGCATCGGGTGACCCACATTTTCTTATCTCTTCCTTGGGCAGGTGGGCAGATGTTTGAGACCCCTTTTTTTACTAGGGATCAGTCGTTCCAGGTTCTCAACTTTATGCCAGGGCCTTTGGCTTTGAAAGGTCCCCTGCCTCTGACTCCTGTTCTGTGTGGAGCCTGGAATCAACTACATATGCCCCAGAGCCGTCACAGCTGTTAGTACCTCAGCTCACTACTCAGCTTGAAGTTCTCTCTTCCTTCCCAGGGCTGAGAATCATTTTTTTATGCTCAGCTCATATTGTTCAGTGTTTCTTTGCATCATAAAAAGAATGAATTCCTCATTTCTTGGTGGTCTAAGCGTGGCCCGCCGTGTTGCCAGAGTGGAATGTTGGGTCTGTATTGTACAGACCACTAGTAATGCTTCCCTTTCCATCACAAGGATGTCTGAGGACATGTAAGGTCACAGACGTGGACATGCTTTCAAAGTACTGATACATTTACGAGGTCGGGATTATTTTAAATATTCCTCTCTCTGGTTTGTTAAACCATTCTCCTTTGAACTGGTCATTTAGCAAATCTCTATGTGTCAGGGGGGACTCTCAGAACCAATGTGCCAGGATGATATCCAGCTGTTTATCTCCTTCAACTGTCACCTCCCATTAATGCACCTGATGGTTTCTAGTCTGTTTTTCAGGATTTACTCATTTAGAGTATTTTAAACTTTCAGAATGTTAAGAAGTATAACATTCTGAAAGGCTTAAGAGGTATATATTAGATATTTATTAAGAAGGCTTAAGAAGCATATATTAGATATTTATTAAAACTATATTAGGTATGTTAGGTATCTGTTAGGTAAATTATGTGTATTAGGTGTACACCAACCAGGTATTATATCAGGCTGGCTTATTCTGCTTTCTTCACTTGGGGAATCAGAGACAAGACAGTCAATCATCAATCAATCAGTCCGTGTTAAGTGGGTGCTTACTGTGAGTTTGGCACTGCATAGCCACTTGGCAGAGGGCATAAACAAACATAACCGATTTTTGACAGCTGTGTATTAAGTACTAGATACCAGACCGACACAGTGCTAGATACACTGATAAATAAAACAGATACAGTGCTAGACACGCTGACAAAACAGACAGGCATCTGCCCTCCTGGAGCTCACAGTGGAGCCACTGGCTGAGCCACATTCACATTTCTCAGTGATGGTGGTAACCTGGTGCATTGTTATAGCCACACTTGTTTGAGAGGTGAATGAATCCTTCGTACTCTGGAAGTCTTACTCAGTTTTTTATGGAGCTGGTGCCCTGATCCCAAGACCAAGTTTTAAAAAAACACAAAGGACCTAGTCCAGGGGTTGAGCGGCTTTGGGGATAGGGAGTCAAGCATGGTGTGAAAGATGTTGTTGGCGGTTTGAGTTGCCATCTCTCTGTCACTGAGGCGCATCTCTGATTGTCGTCTCCCCTTTCTGTACCCTCCCCATTGCTGGGGAGCCCTCTCCTCTCACCCTCCGGGACCCAAGGCCCTTTGCTTTTACCTCTCCTCCCCTCTGTGAAGGGACTTGCACAGATAAAAGGCTCAGATCCTGGACAGAGCCGTGCAGCTCCGTCCCTGCTCATCCTGGCAGTCTTGGGCATGCCTTGGGTGGGCACTGTGTCCCTGGAGGACAACTTCACTGAGTGAGTGGGAGGACAGCAGGTCTTCCGGGAGGACCTGGATCTTGCTCAGAGTGAGGCTGGAATCAACCATGTACATTTTTGTATGAATTCATTTTATCTCCTCTGAAGTATTTGTATGTTCAGTCTTTTGTCTAATTGTGAAATGAAAGGCTTGGTCTTTTTTCCAGGAATTCCAGTCATCAGCAAGTAAGTTCTGGAGGAATTAGTAAGACTAAAATAATTCTACAGTTGATTTTCCTAAGCTTGTGGTTTCAAATTAAATCAGACAAAAGATACATCTTTTAAGTGATGATCATTGGTACCAATTCAGTGCCAATAGGAAATCCCAGTTTGGGAAACCATTCAGTGCAAATACACAATTGTGATACAGCGTGGCTGTCAGAACAGCGTGGCTAGTGAACAGCTCAGTAGTGTTGCAGCTCAATTATGAAGCAGCTTTGCTGTGAAAAAGCACTGTGGTGAGGTGGTCCTGGGGTGAGGCCTCTCTCCAGCTCCAGCCTGGGAAGCACAATCTTAAATCTTTGGTGGAAAGGCAAATTGTACTCCTCTCCTGCAGCCACAGGGGAAGTGACTATAAAAAGGGCAGAAGTCCCCACCCCTAGTCCTCAATTGGTTGGTCTGTATGTATATGAGGACTCTAAATTCTTGCAGTTTGATTAGTCCAAAAGGCACTGTCCTGATTGGTCAGAATGGAGCTTCTCTGATTGGTTGATGAAGATGCTAATGGAGATATAGCTGCACAGCTCTGGTTGGACAGGGAACAGCTCAGCTCTGTTGGTTGAAATACAATTCCAGGAACTCCTTTGTGAGGGCTGGCTCAGAGGGCAGTAATGCAGTGTGGGCAGGCAGTTCCGTGGAAGGCAGTCAGGAATCCAGTGCAGGCTTCTCCCTGAAGTGTGGTTTGCACGAGAGGCCCCTGTGTAGAAATGGCTGCTGCTAGGCTCTGTTTTTAAAATTTGAGCCCAGTTAGCCACCAGGAGCCCTTCTTGGTAGGTATCTTTTTTTCTCAGGGTCCACACACATTAGATGACAAATAGATTTTAGGTCCTGTGCTGATTTGGGACTGGTTATAAGCTGCCTGGAGTGCTGCATGTTGAAAGGATTCTCAACTGTTGCCTAAACTCAGGGGAAAGAGTTCAGTGACTGATTAGTGATGTCTGCCACAGGCTTAGGATGGAGGTAAGGTATATAGCCATTATTTTGGCTATTTTGGCTATTTCTGGTAAAGATGGACAGGTGCTTATGTTGTCTTTTATTCAGCCTGCTGATTCAGTCTGTCAAACAAATAGCCAATTTAGTGAAAAAAGTCATTTGAAATATGTGTTTGGTATAATATAGAAACAAAAACAAAAAAGTAACTATTTTATAGATTCTGTTTTTCACTTTTTATTCAGTTAGGTTGGTAAGTCATAGACATATTTTTAAAGGTGACTTCAATCCGAGAACGTCTATATTTCTGGTCTAACTTTCCTGAAGAGTCAGTAGACAGTACTTTATATAATAGTTTCATTACACTGTCTTTCTAAATATTTTACAGTGCATTTCACACTTGTTGTCTCATTTTATTCTCACATGATTCCTGTGAGAGATTGGTTTCTAGTGCATGGATGGGAAACTGATGCTCACGATGATCTGACTTGCCCAAGGTAGAAATAATGAGCAGGTGAGGGATGGCCCTGATGCCTGGCCTTCCTCTTTCTTTACCATGAACTTAATGTGACTCCTCTGGGATCTCCAGGAAGTTTTCATCCAATTAATTATTGTTGATATATTCTCTCAGGAGCAAGAGGCTGTATGTTGGCACAGCTACTTAAAATAGCATCTTTGCCCTGCTTGAGAAGTTGCCTTTTCAGCATTAGGCTGATGAATTAGACCCCACTGCTTTGATAAAATACTTAGGGTTTGTAGGATGGAACAGTTTGTTTGGAAATGAAAATAGCCCATAGGCATTCATACTTAGAAGCTGTCAGCTGATGCCGTCTGAGTCACCCCTCACCATCTTCTGGCACCTGCGGGGAGCCTTCCTGAGGTTTACCTAGAGTGGTCTGAGCTTGGCCATATTTGGCTTTCTAGAGCTTGTTGGCTTTGGAAGTGCCTTTCAACCTGCCAACACCCAAGTGGAGACCCAGATCAGCATGCATTTAAATGGCCAGGCTGTGGGGAGAGCTCAAGTGGAGACATCCAAAGGCTGTGGGGCCATTTACTGAACATAAAGCAGCTCCCTGAGCATGAGTGTTTTAATGCATTCCTTCAGTCATAAACAGTGTCGTGTCTTGACAGCCAGCATCTTCTCGCCCCAACTCTTCTTAGCCCAGACCTCCATTTGGGTTTGTTTCTACAAGCAGGCGTTTGATGATTGCAAGAGATGGTAAGGAGGCCTTTCTGAAGAATAATGAGCTATTGCATATCCGGCCCTTCCTCCTGGAGTATCTGTGCTCAGTGGCCACAGATAGACTCTCTCTGCTCTTGTTCATTGCTCCCAGTGGGTGCTCTGCTAAGTATATCACAGTCACTATCTCATTTAATCCTCACCTCCAATTTGTGAGGTAGGGACTACTATTAGCCCCATTTTACAGAAAAGAAAACTGAGGTTCAAAGAGCTTAAGTAATTTGTTTAAAACCACACAAACTAATAAATGGTAGAGCTGGAATTTGAACTTAGCCTGTTTTCTGAGTGCTTGCTCTTAAAAATCCCTACTGTGATTATATTGTTTCTCTCCTAATTTAGATAGTTTGTTGTTGGACTTTTGAGATTTTTCTTGGTAGCTTAAATAGCAGCCCATATGCTGGCAGAACAGGCCCGCAGACCTGCTCAGACTTCCTCTGGCAGGAGGGAGGTTCGTGTTCAGAATGCCTGTTGTCACGGGCGGGGTGTCAGCGTGATGACCTCAGATTTAGACCGGAGGGAACCAGGGTCCAGAGTCTTGGTTTGCGTTCTGCTCCGGTTTGTCCTGGAAGTGGATGTGCCAGGGCTTGTGTCTGGCAGGGAATCCATTTTGGTATAAACAGGGGTTGATATATTTAGAAATAATCTCTAGGGACTGTCATATGTGTTTATCTGCATGCCCAGAGATAAAAGTCGGGGAGGTGGGTCAGTAAGAAAATGCTTGGCTTGACATCCAGTTGACACAATGGCTTTTTGCCCCCAGGGATACATGGCAGCATGATACACTGGGCCTATTTTAGAGTCTTCCTTTATCAGTTTGGAATTGTCGCTATCTGCACTGCCGTAAAGCAAGACTAGCCTGGATCTGCCTTTCTCGACTTGAAAAGCCATCAACATGCAGGCTTGCCTTAGTTTTTAGTTTTTTCCCAACATGCTCACATGTCATGGGACTCCATTTTTCTCTCCCCAACCCACCCGCAGATGTCACCTTCTGATTCACTGTCTCATTTAGGGCAGAAACTTGCCGAGCAATGTCAAGAGGGGATGTTTTCACTTTGGATATTACACATACTTGATGTTCTTGCTTTGAGTGTGTTCCAAGAGGATACAATAAATAAAGGAGTGTGCACACAGCTATGCAGAAGCAGCATGGCTCGTGGGGAGTCTTCTGCTTTTGTGGGTAAATCACATTTCTTTCTCTATTGCCCTTCCCTCCGTTAGCCCTTCTTGCCTGTTTTCCTTCCTTCCTTCCACTATGTATATTTTTACATTAGGGTTATTGATGCATATTTTACATATGGTGAAGTTCACCTTTTATGTGTACAGTCATGTAACACACATAGTCAGGGTATAAATCGTTTATAAAGTTCCCTCATTTCCTGTTTATTCAATACTTTCTCCATCCAAGGGCTTCAGCAACTACTGATCTGATTTCTGCCCTTTATATTTTGCCTTTTCCAGAATGAATACATGATAAAGGAAATCATGTAGTGCATAGCTGAGGTGGGTGGCAAGCTAGATTTGGCACATGGGCGAAGGTTTGCCGATTCCTCTTTTAAGGGATCAGCTAGAAACTTACTCTTCTAGTTTAGGTAGCATTTAACCAGGAGAAAGAAAAAGATATATCCATGTAAGGGTGTATACAAGAAAATATATAGTAGCCTGGTTCCTAACAGCCCCAAACTGGAAATCACCCAAGTGTTCTTGTATCGTGAATGGGGAAACACTGTAGAACATCCACAGAATGGAGCACCACTCAGTAATGAGGAACAGAAGGACTAATTTACTCAACAACATGGATATGCCTCCAAACCTTCCACTATATTTTTAATTCACTATATTTTTAATTTTTGTCTAAATTTTAATTTAAACAAATACTTTTTGTCTAAAAGTATTTTAGACAAAATACTTTTCCAAGGATGGGAAAGGGCAACAGAGGTCACAGCTCTAGCACCATATATTTTGCAGTCATAAAATTATTTGCCTCTGGCTTTTCTTCCAAGTTTCATCCGCATTTATTCCAGAGTCAGATGCACTGGTATTGGGACCATTGCTGATTTCTATAAGATGATTCAATTAAAGCAAACTCCTGCTGTATATAATAGAATTTCTTAAGTGGGATACCTTAATGGCCCAGGAAACCTGTTCTTGGTACGTGCAGCTGCTGTCTGAAGGACACGGGGTATGCACTACAGGACATAACTTTCCCTGAGAGGGAAATTGAAAAATGGAGTGTGGACCAACCACCCATGGTATCCAGGAGAAGGACAAAAGTCCTGGCTGGGGCAAGGCAACCTATCGTGATCTGGAACAGACTCCTAACCAGGTTTATGTCATGTGACCTAGCTGAAGATCAACAAGTACCCCCAGGGCTGACCAGTGGTCAGTGCCACACGAACATGCTGCCCCTCCGAGGGTGAGTGGACTTGGACTTAGGGTGTGTGTCTTTTGTGATCAGTTGGGAAATTTAATTCAGATACAACCTGTTGCTGTGTGTGTATGTGTGTCAGGTTGGTGAGAGTTTTGCACATTTCGTTAAAATTTGAACGTTAGCTAACCTCTAGGCATATTGTTTCATATTGTGGATATACCCTACATAAAAGTGATATTGGGGTTCAAGCTGTGCAGTTAATTGAGGCGTCTCTTTTATTTCACCTTTCCTTCTGTCTTTTTCAAGAGAAAGGACAGAGATTTATGTATGGGTAGTCTAAGGTACATAATGTCACATATTTTTTTTTTAATTATTACTTTTTTTTAAGAGGAAAGGGAGTGGCTTGGGCTGGTGTGGGCAGAGCTGTGGTTTCAGCCACAATTCATTGAATATCTGATGTGTGCTAGTCCTTATATCAGGAACTTCATGTGAATTGTGTAATTTAAGTTTCAAAACAGTCCTGTATCATAGATATGCATATTTTAACTGTACAAAGAGAGAATAGGTTCAAAGCAACTAGTGCCTTTAAGCCTATAGCAGTTTGGACCTGAATCATAGGGTATTGGGTGTGGACTAGGGAAAGAGAGCTATGGCCTCACTAGAGTCAGAGGAGCTGGAGTGGAGACCTTGCTTAGAGCCCGGAGCTTTAAAGAGCTTCCTGTGCAAGAGAGGGAGATGGAGAAAGCCTGCTTCCTGCTCTGGAAGATGGTAAGGAAGTTACTGTCTGTCCTGGGGCTTAGTGTGCCACCTGGGAGAAAGAGGGGCTGTGCGCCTGTACCACTCACGGGCATGGGGTCTGAATTTGTGCTACTTGCCTTTTATAGGAACTTTAAAAAAATATTGATTATGTTATTACAGTTGTTCCATTTCCCCCCCTTTATTCTCTTCTGCCCCCCCCCAGTCCCCGCCCTTTAGTTTTTGTCCATGAGTCATACACATAAGTCCTTTGGCTTCTACATTTCCTATACTATTCTTAACCTCCCCCTGTCTGTTTTCTACCTACCGCTTATTCTCTGTACCTTCCCCCTCTCCCACTCCCCTGTTGATATCCCTCCATGCCTTATATAAATCCCTTTAACACTTCATATAATAAAGACTGGGTGATGATCAGCTCCTTGAACTTGACCTTATCTGAGAAGCACTTTATCTGCCCTTCCATTCTAAATGATAACTTTGCTGGATAGAGTATTCTTGGATGTAGGTCCTTGCCTTTCATGACTTGGTATATTTCTTTCCAGCCCCTTCTTGCCTGTAAGGTCTCTTTTGAGAAATCAGCTGACAGTCTTATGGGAATTCCTTTGTAGGTAACTATCTCCTTTTCTCTTGCTACTTGTAAGAGTCTCTCCTTATTTTTAATCTTGGGTAATGTAATTATGATGTGCCTTGGTGTGTTCCTCTTTGGGTCCAACTTCTTTGGGACTCTCTGAGCTTCCTGGACTTCCTGGAAGTCTATTTCCTTTGTCAGATTGGGGAAATTCTCCTTCATTATTTGTTCAAATAAAAGTTCAATTTCTTGGTCTTCTTCTCCTTCTGGCACCTCTATGACCCAGATGCTGGGACGTTTAAAGATGTCCTGGAGGTTCCTAAGCCTCTCCTCATTTTTTTGAATTCTCATTTCTTCATTCTTTTCTGGTTGAATGTTTTTTTCTTCCTTCTGGTCCACTCCGTTGATTTGAGTCCCACTTTCCTTCCCATCCCTATTGGTTCCCTGCAGATTTCCCCTCATTTCCTGTAGCATATCCTTCTTTTGTTCATCTAATTTGCGAACAAATTCAACCAAGTCTGTGAGCATCCTGATTACCAGTGTTTTGAACTGTGCATCTGATAAGTTGGCTATCTCTTTGTCACATAGTTGTATTTTTTCTGGAGCTTTGATCTGTTCTTTCATTTGAGTCATTTTTTTTTTCTCGGTGCACCTGTTACTTTAAGGGGCGGAGTCTTAGGTGTTTACCAGGGCAAGGCAACCCATGTAGTTGTGTTGTGATGCTGCCTGTGGGGGCAGGACCTGAGAGAACAATGGTGCTTGCTCTGCTTTCTGCACTTCCCCCGCTACCCACAAGCAAGTTGGGTCCTTCTGTGCTGGCTCCGGGGTGGGTGAGCGGGCTTGCGTAGTTCCAAGTCCCTGTGGGTCTCCCCAATGAACTCTCCTGTGAGGCTGGGAGTTCCTCCTGCTGCCACCTCAACCCCCACAGGTGTTTTCAGTCGGTGATTTGAGGCTTTATTTCCCCTCGATGGTGGGTTGCTCGGTCTGCTCCACTCCCCAGCTTTTTCTCCCGGTTTATCTGCACTCAAGTGAGGGACCACCCAGTCCACCAGTCTTTTCCCCTCTGGATCCGGGTCAGCCAGCTGTGGGTTTTGCTGTG
Organism: Micronycteris hirsuta; assembly: GCA_004026765.1. Taxonomy (NCBI): domain Eukaryota; kingdom Metazoa; phylum Chordata; class Mammalia; order Chiroptera; family Phyllostomidae; genus Micronycteris; species Micronycteris hirsuta. The sequence continues at coordinate 46,973 of PVJI01005895.1, forward strand.
TGTGCCAGCCTTGTTTTGGCCTGCCGTGCCCGCCGCGGGCTTCTCCGGGCAGCTGCAGCGTTGCCGGTACCGCTCCAAAAACCGCGTCTTGCTGTGCGCTCTCCACCCGGCTCTGCCCCACTTACCGGTCTGGATGAACGTGTCTTCTTTAACTCCTTGGTTGTTGGTCTTCCACTCAGTTCGATTTTCTGTCAGTTCTGGCTGTTTTTGTTTTTTAAATTGTTGTTTTTCATCTTTGGTTGTGCAAGGAGGCACAGTGTGTCTACCTACGCCTCCATCTTGGCCGGAAGTCCTTTTATAGGAACTTCAGGATAAGAAAATGACATTAAAAACTATATCATGGACATCGATGGATGAAAGTATTAAGAAAATGCAGCATATACTGCTATGGATTAAATTGTGCCCCCCAGTATGTATTTATTGAAGCCCTAAGTGATGGTATCTGGAGGTGGGCCCTTCGGGAGACGGTTAGGTTCAGATATGATCAAGGCAGTGGAGCCCCCGTGATGGCATTCGTGCCCTTTAGGCAGAGACAGTGGAACTGTGAGGACGTCTGAAAGCCAGGAGGAGAGCTCTTACCAGAAACCAGTCAGGCTGGCACCTTCATCTTGGACTCCCAGCCTCTAGAATTGTGAGAAAATAAATTTCCTTTGTTTAAGTAACCTAGTCTATTTTGTTGTGGCAGCTGGAGCTGACTAAGACACATACAGTGGAATATATTCAGCCTTAAAAAGAAATCCTGTCATATATTACAACATGGATGGACCTTGAGGGCATTATACTAAGTGAAATAAGCCAGACACAAAGAGAAAAATGCTGCGTGATTTCACTTATATGAGGTACCTAGAGTGGTCAAACTCTTAGAAAGGAAAGTAGAGTGGCGGTTGCCAGGGGCAGGGGAGGAGGAAAAGGGAGTTGGTGCTCAGTCAGTGTAGAATTTCAGTCGTGTGAGATGAAAAGAGTTTTAGAGATCTGCTGTACGGCAATATGTGTGTGTTACAATGTGTAACAAAATGTGCTGTACGTGAGAAATGGTTAGGATGGTAAATATTATGGATGTGATTTTCACCACTATAAAAAAACTAGATCGATGATAATTAATAAGCATATGACCCCTCAGAAATAAACACAAACAATGCCGAAGCACAGTTCTACACCTCGGGGCTGTCAACACTCTCTTAAAACAAGCAATTGTTGCTGAAGAAGAGCTAAACCATAAAAATTATAAACCTCATAACAAGGTAAACCTCCATAAGGAAGAGCCAGCAGATAAATAGGTATGAGAATTAGTGCCCCAAGAACTGAAGTTACAGGACAATTTGAGGCGACTATAAAATAATTTGTTTAAAAACTTAGATAAAAGAGGAAATGGAAAGCATAATAAAAGAATAGAACTCTCTGAAAAAGGAGATTTGACAAAAGGGCCTAATAGTTCTAGAACTGAAAAACAGTCAATGTATGGGTGAAATATCAAGTCAGAAGTAGTAGAAGATAAAATCTGTGATTTGAAGTTAGACCTGAGGAAATTGCCCAGAATTTAGCACTGAGAGATGAAATATTGAATCTGTCAAAGAGCAATTGAAAAAAATTGAAGGACAGAATGAAAAGTTTGAATGTCTAAATGGAGTTCTAGGAGATAGTAGAGAGAATGGTGCAAAGGCATTACTTTGGAAGATAATGCTAAAAACATTCCAAAATTTAAGAAAGATATTGATTTTTAGATTGTGGCAGCACACTGAATATTGAGTAGGGTAATTAAAAAGATATCTACATCTGTCCCTGGCTGGTGTGGCTCAGTGGCTTGAGTGCCAGCCTGCAAACCAAAGGGTCGCTGGTTTGATTCCCAGTCAGAGCCCATACCTGGGTTGTGGGGCACGAGAGGCAACCGCACATTGATGTTTCTCTCCCTCTCGCTCTCCTTCCCTTCCCCCCTCTCTAAAAATAAATAAATAAAATCTTTAAAAATATATATCTACATCTAGACACTCAATATAGAAAACTGTTGAAATGTCAAAGAAAGTGAGAATCTTAAAAGCAATCAGGAAGAAAAAACAGATTATCTGTCTACTCACAGCAGACTTTATCAACCACAATAGAGACCAGAAGACAATGAAATAATATCTTCAAAGTGCTCAGTGAATATCAAACTAGAATTCTGTACAAAGCTAGATTGTATTGCATGTGTTAGGATGAAAAGACTTGCTGTCTTCCTCCTGCCCTCCCTCCCTCTCTCCTGTCCTCTGTTCCTTCTTTTCTTGCTTCCTTCCTTCCTTCCATATTTCAAGAAGACTGAGATTTAGGATGATTTGAAAATAAGGAGGCCTTAAACATTGAACAACAATAAGGTAGAAGATTAGTGATAGATAGAGGTGGGTGCAGATATCAGAATTTAATGCATTCTAGGGTCCTGAGTATTTTTCAGAGGAGTGCTAAACTATTATTTAAAGTGTTTCCTAATTTACAACAAAAAAGAGAAATATCCAGGCATTGATCTTTGGACACTCATCATTATCACTAGAATAACAACCAATGTATACTAAATTCTTACTGTGTGCTAAAATATTTCATGTATGTTATTTCATTTACTCACATAGCAACCATATTAAAAAGGCCATGTTCTCATTTGGAGAGGTAAGAAAATGGGGCATATTAACCTTTGTATTCCCATCACTCACAATAATATATGGCAGTAGTCTGTGTTCGGGAAGTGTGGGTCAGCCAAACTGAGCTGAGGTTAAAAAGCAGTCACCAGTTTGCCCATGTCGAAATATCAGAAAAGAACTAAAACCGCTGCTCCAGCTCTGCTCTTTCTGGCCTTCCTGTCCCTGCTTCTCTGTAGTGCCTTGCCCTCAGTATTTGCTTATCTGTGTAAGTGACTTCCTATAAACCGATGTTGCACTTTTCCCCTGTCGTACATTCTTTGGTCTCTTGTGTGACATGTCCCAGTCCGACTTGATGCTCTGGCTGTGTTTTTACCACGTGCCACATAGATGAACAGAGTCTCTTGATCTTTGTTTTGATTTCACAAGCCTATCTCTCCCAGTTTCTGTGTGATACTCAGCTAGTATCACTAGCACAAGGTTGCTAGGAAATGCAATAACGATCATAGCATTTAGAGCATGTGCTCTCTCTCCTCCCCCCTGCTCACACCTCCCTTTGCCATCTGTTCAGGATGCTCACTATTGCTTCAGTACCTTGACCCTGCCCTGCTGAGATGCCTCACTGCATTCTGGACTGTGGACCCCAGACCTTGGATTTCTTTAACCAATATACTACCAGCGAGAAAACCAGCACCTGGGGTTGCTGAGCTACACTGTTCTAGTCACACACTAGAGAACCGGTCTCCCCCCACACTCTCTTATATATGTATATAAAATATTAATTGGCCAAATCTGTATTGTCTGGTTTCCTGAGTTGCCAGTTGCTTTCAGGCAAAAACAGTTGGCGAGGTAGTCCCACGTGGCTTGGTTTGCACATAGAATGAAAGGGGAGCTCTGAATGTATCTAGGTTCCCATTACTGGCTTCTCACACAATGTCATCATCCTTTTGAGGGTCCGTCTTTCTCTCTCTCTCTCCCCTTCCCTCTCTCCACTTTCTTTCTTGGTGCACTTGGGTCGACCTGACATCAAGTCCATCTCGGAGGGTTTTACGTTGCCAGTGTTAGCAGGCCTGGTGTGCAGATGGTATCTTGAAGGCAAACACAGACTCTTGGTGTGTGGCTGATGGATGCTGTTGGCTCCTCTAATCTCGCTGCTTTTCTCCAAAGAGGCCCTCACTGTAGATCCCATCAGTACCAGGGCTGCTCCTGTTGCTGAGGCCTGTGTTGTCTGGTTTTGTGGCTAAGACAAAGCATTCCACTTTCCCCAGGGTGGCCAGAGATCAGGTTATACCTTTCTTTGGGAGACATCTTGAGGCAGGTGGGAACTGCATCCGCCTGGCCATTGGCCTTGCAGAGTTCTTGTTCTGACTCCACCGTGTCGGACGTGGCCTTGGGAAAGCCTTTGATCCTCAGTTTCTTCAGCTGTAGATTCAGGATGTTAATCTCCATGTTGTAAAGCGAATTGAGGGAGGTGATAACATGAGAAAATGCTCTGTAAACCTTAAAACACAGTAGAAATATAAAGCATTATTACTCTTGGTGCTTGGAGAATGGATTGTAGGAGTTAATGGCCCTTGCTGTACCATATTTCAGTGCCAAGAACGACAAGAGCTGTCAATAAATATTGATTAACGATGAGGTAGAGATGCTGTTGGACTCAGTGTGGAAGCCAGAGCTTTGTATATTAAATGCATGCATTCATTCAGTCATTCACTGAGCAAATATTTAATGAGTGTCTACTAAATGCCATGCACTGGGAATACATGTGATCGAGACACATGGAGTCATGATTGATGTTATCTCTGGCCCTCACGAAGTTAGAAATGTAATGGTTTGTTTTTGCTTTTTAGAAACTTAAGTTTATTCAATACAGAACATGGCAAAAAAGAAAAAAAAAGTTTACAGTTGTTCATGTGGAAACTGATACCGGAATAAACTGTGTTTCACGTACTCACAACTGTACACCTCCTTTTAACCCACCCTGTATAAAGGTTTGTCCTGGACACTGACACTGTCTGCCCTGCTCTCTGGTGTTGAATGTCTACATTTTGTGAAATGATGATGATAGTAGACGGTAGTTGATTTTTGAAAATATTTCTCACATAGTAAATTAAAAAGAGGTACTACTGGCCCTTGAAATCCAAAGACTTAGGCACCGCTGACCCGGCCCAGCCTCACATCCGAGGTAGAAGTCTCTTCAGCGTTCCTAACAGGGAGTCGTCTGATTTCTACTCTGGTAGTTCTAGGAGAGGGAGCCGCACTAACCTCATAGAGCAGCCAGTCCATCCCAGTTTTGAAGAGCCTTTATCTTTTAAAATAAGATAAAATTGAAATCTGACATCCTATAACTTCTGCCCATTCATCTTACTTCTTCCATCTGTAGCAAACAAAATGCATTTTTAGTCCGTGCTATCTAGCCCTCCAGATTTTTGAAGCAAACCTCCTGTTTCTTTTAAGCATGTTTTCCAGGGTTCTTGCCCCCACTTTGTTTACCCAGTTCTCCCATGGCTTCATTCTTCATCCTTCACCCTCTTCCAGTCACCTTCCACTTTGCCAGGGTCCCTCTGGGAGCCTGCTGCCCAGGGGGGCCTGGGCTTTAGCTGTGGTTGGCTTGGGCGGAGTGCCGGCCTGCTGCCTCCCTTGGTCTGGTCCCTGAATGCGGACTAGGGAAGCAGAGACTGCGTCTGCCTTTTTGGCAGCTGTGCTCTACTGATGACTTGTATTGAGTTGCAGTCTACTCAGTCCTCTGGGGTCTTTGTCATACAGATTTCTGATAAGCCAGGGTTCCTCCTGCCTTATGTTTAGGCAGCGATATTTTTTCATCTAAGTGCAGCACTTTAGGTTCATGCCGATTGTATTTCACCTTGTCAGTTTGGATCATAGTTTCAGCTCATTGAGGTCACCTGAGTCCTGATTCAACCTTCCAACTTACTAACTATTCCTTCCAGATTCGTGTCAGCAGCACATCTGACAAATTTGTCTTCATCCAGATATTTAATTTGGTGTTTAAAAATCTACAGCCAAGGACAGAGCCCTGGGTCGCATCAGCAGAGATCTTCCAAGTTTAAATATATCCGTGAATCAAGGGCCTAAGCATCTGTGCACAGAATCAATGCATCTATGCATGCATCAATCATCAGTATGTCTGTGCATCAGCAACTATCAGTCCACCTGTGTGTGTTATCACACTTGTGACGTGAATTCTGTCAGTGACTTTTCCACTTATCTTTCTTTATAGGCAATGTCAATCATGCCCGTTGTCGAACGTACCATTGGTATGATTATGGCTTTCAACTTTACTTTTTCAGCCCACATATCTGTCTCAAGAGTTTAATTTTCTACTGGATATCTCCAGAATGTTTCAAGTGTTTCGATATCAATTCATTGTCTCTCTGCCCCCCAAAACCTTTCTCTTTTTCTGTGATCACTGTTTCAGTGATGGCTCTGCCCTGCTGGTGAAGCCAGAAGCCTGGGAGCCATTCCCAGTGTCTTCATTTTCTTCCCACTCCACAGCTGATTGTGTCAGTTGGTCTTAGAGATTCTCCTTCTTTAATATTTTTTTAATTTTTTATATTGTTTTAAGATTTTATTTTTTGACAAAAGGGAAGGGAGGGAGAAAGAGAGGGAGAGAAACATCAATGTGTGGTTGCCTCTCACATGGCCCTCACTGGGGACCTGGCCTGCAACCCAGGCATGTGCCCTGACTGGGAATTGAACCGGCGACCCTTTGGTTCGCAGCCCGCACTCAATCCACTGAGCTACACCAGCCAGGGCTCCTTCTTTAATATTTTATAATCAACCCCTCAGGCTCTGATCTGTCTTGCTTCTACGATTATTAGAGCCTCCAACTAGATTCTCTATTCCTGGTCTTAGTTCTTTTAGTTCATCCTCTATTATGTCACCAGAAAGCAAAAGCACAAATCATGTTATGGCGTTATACCTCTCTGAGCCCTTCACTGGCTCCCTGTTGACTCTGAATGGGGGCTGATCCTTCCTGATCTGGCGTTTGCTTGTCTTACGGACTTGCCTCTTACTGCTCCCCTCTACCGACACCGCCCTGTAGATGCACTGTCCACCGCTGGTGCCCAAGTGCAGTGTGGTCATTCGTACTTTGCACGTGCTGCTCCCTTTGCCAGGAATGCCTTTTCACCCTTTCCAGTCAACTTCCTTCTCCTTTTTCGGAACTCAGATCAGCATGCTCTGCTGTGGGACTCTTTCCCTGTTAGCTCCAGACTGAGTTAGGAGTCCCTTTTCTGAGCTGCTGTAACACTGTAGGCATCCCACTAGATGCCTTGCCACATGTATCAGCTTGTCTCTGTCTTCAACTTGATGGGGTCCTTTAGGCTGTTACTTTGCCCCTGTAGCCACAACTCCTGGCACAGGGCCTGGTACGTAACAGGCACTCAGGGTCTGCTGAACAAATCATTTACAGTTTCACCTGGACCGAGTGACTGTAATTTCCTCACTCAGCAGTGCTTTTTGATTCTGTGTATTGTCTGGGGCATTCCTTTGATTCTCTGGCCTTTAATCCTATTTAAAAGGTAAAAGAGGTACTTTGGTATTGATTAGTTTTTTTCTCCATCGGCGTTCCAGGTCACCTGAATTCTCATCCATTCATTCTAGGCATGTTAAACTCCCTGTGTGGTTACATGTTTGTTTCTCTGACCCTGTATTCGTAAGGAGAGGCTATCAACCTCAATCTCACTGGACTGACACAAAGTTTATTTTTTAGTTGTTGCAATGCAGGTATTTCTTGTCAAATGGTCTTCCACAGGGGATCCAGTGACCCAGGTTCCTGTCATCTTGTGGCTGTGCCCTCTTTTAGGTCTTCAGGGTCCTCTCTATTCAGCTGATGTCTGGGGGAAGAGCGAGCATTGCAGATGGGAAAGCAGAGACACTGTGTGGGAGGTTCTCCCAGGCCAGGACTCGCTGTAGCACCAGTCACTTCTGTTCACATTTCATTGACCAGAACTTAGTCACAAGACCATGTCCAACTGCCAGGGTGGCTGGAAAATGTGGGCTGGCTGTGACCCCAGGAGGAAAAAGGGAACAGATAATTGTGAGCATTAGCAGTTTCTGCCATTGCACTCAGTCTTAGGTTCTGACCTTGTGCATCCCGGGCTGGATTCCAAAGCCATTCTCCTGCAGGGCTTTTCTCTGCTCCAAGCTGTTTGATCTTTCATTGCCCAATCTGGATTTTTGCTCCTTGCTCAAACCCTCTGGTCACTGGTTATCTAGCTCCACTGTGCTTACTTTTGGCTGGATTTGACTCCTCATCTATTCAGTGTCCTGGCAATCTTCCTTGCCTGGCTCATGGGTCTAGAACTGGACCAGCTCATTCTCGGTACCCGCCTGCCATTGCAAGTGTGCCTCTTGGATGAGAGCCCACCTTAGTCCAAGTACCAACATGACAGAGGAGAATCCTTTCAATTCATCCAGTGCTTTGAAGTCCTTCCTATGAGTAGTACTGAGTTTGGATTGGAACTCTGTTTCTAATTAAAGAATGTAAAGAGTTGCAATAAGAGCCATAAAATAGTAGGGCTTTGGAAAATACAGTTTTGGGAAGCCAAAAGAATCAGTGCTATGTATCTTGAAAGGGACAATCCTAAAGAGAAGAGCCAGTGTTTATGTATATGTAAAGAAGTTGGTTTAAAATGGTTTATTTATGTATTTTTAAAAATGGTTTTAAAGGTGATGGTGCTGGAGTAGATATTCTTTTGTTATGCTGAAAAAGAAGAAAGTGTCTCACATTTTTGTCTAGGATTTTTAAGTAAGAGATGAAGAAAGAATGCATGAATTCCAGAATTTGGGGACCTGGGGATGGGTTCCTTAGAGAGGTTAAGTCGTGTATTTCCTGGAAAATCCAGTGAGTGGGCGAGCCCGTCCCAGGTACCGTAGCAGGGACCTGCTGTGTGGCAGAAGGTGGATGAGCAAGCTCAGAGTCTTTTCCTGTTCTGGATTCTGAAAAAGAGAGAGAAAGAAACAAAAAGGGGGTGGGTGTTATGCATTTGGCTCATATTTCTTTTGAGAGATTCTCATACTTAAAGTATTTGTCTGTGGGTAGTATTTCCCAATGATTTCATAAGTGGAAGGGGTATTGTCTTATAAGGTTTCAAGAGCTGTGATGCCTGAATTCCATTACCCGTTTTATCACCCACTCACTCTGTGGGTCACCCACTTGGGCAGGTCGCTTCTCCATTCATTGGATGGTCTGTTATCTATTAAGGGGAGAAGGGATGGGATGAATTTTCAGGAGGTTTGGGTGAGAAGTAATTTATGTTTCTAACATGCTTTAGAATACCTAAGTAAAATATCCTATATAATTATAGTTTTGTTCGGTGCATTTCTCTGCATCTGGGTTCTTTGGGTCTTGCCTTGAGACATGCACAGTTTTTTTGTGACTACTATTTTTAAAAATAGCTCCTTAAACTTCTCTGTCTCTCCTGAAATGGTATGCTTTGTTGGGGAGGAAGCTGGGAGCTAACACCTTAAGGCCAAGGATCTAACTGTATATGTCATGAGTGAAGTAATTAAAGCACATGCTCTGCAGCCAGCCTTCTTGGTTTGAACTGGTGGCTTTGCCCAAGTTTAATAGTTCCTCAGTCTTCTTGTCTGGGACGTGGACATAATAATAATGTTTACTGTATGGGAATGTTGAGAGTATTAAGTAAATCAATATATGTACTCATAAAATTGTGAGAACAGGATCTGGTCTGTAGTAAATACTCTGTAAGTATTACTATTTTTTAAAAAGATTTTATTTATTTTTTAGGGAGAGGGGAAGGGAGGGAGAAAGAAGAGAGAAGCATCAGTACAGGAGAGAAACATTGGTCGATTGCCTCTCGTAGATTACCCTACCGGCCAGGGACGAACCTGCAACCAGGCATGTGCCCTGACTGGGAATCGAACCTGCAACCCACTGAGCCAGTCCAGTCAGGGCAAGTATTACTATTATTTTAAAGCAAGATTTTCAAAAAGGTACCCTTGTCTCATTTTCTCCTGTGTGACTTGCTGAAAAGGGCGCCTCCCATATATTTCATGGATCCCAGGACTGACTTTATGCTTCCAGACAAGAGGAGAAAGATCTTTCCAGTGTTCTGGTGCTGCCTCGAGTTATGTCCATAGGTGACCATCGACACACAGTGTGATTGGAGTAGCCCGTTCAATTGAAATGGCTGTTGTATGCAGTCACACCATGAGTGAATATCAGAGGACTCTACCGCATGAGACGGCGCTAGGAGCTTGCCCTCTGTTGATATTAAATGAATCAAGGAAATGCTCATTGGGTAGGGGAGGGTTTCCAGACCCACGTACCTACCTACTTCTGATAGGGTCTGTGGGGCTCCGAGACTTGGTACTTCATAGCCTTCCCCAGTCCAAGCTGTTCTGGTTCCAGGTAAAACATTCTGCATTTACCTCTCATTCTGTGCTCTCCAGTGATTGCACCTGTTTCTTGCCACATGCAGAAGGCTGGAGCATGGGGTAGAAAAGTGATTGCCTATGACGATATAGAGAATGACTGTACTGTGTTTACCATAATCTGCCCTCTTCCGTAAGCCCTAATCCACCCCTCCCTGTCCCCTTGGTGCTGGGCCTGATGCCCCTGACCATGAAGTAAGTCTTGGAGGGGGTGGTAGAACAAGCACCATGTAGGGCACAGGTGGCAAACACAAGGCCCATGGGCCGAATCTGGCCCTCCACCTTGTTTACCAGCCCAGCAGCTTGCTTCTACCAGGCGGCAGTGCCGAGCGCTTGCTTAACTGTTAAGGAGCAGTTACATTTATACAGTCCAAAAATTACATTCGGCCCTTTGAAGGCAACCGTGAGGCTGAGGTGGCCCCTGGTGAAAATGAGTCTGATGTAGAGGAAATGAAGTCAGTCAGGCTCCCCACCCAGATGTCTGGGCAACTAAGAGAAGTGGCAGTCCCATAATGTGGAGTGAGCCCGCGTGCACAGAATCACGCTGCGCTAGACAATATTTTGGCACCCTGCCAGCTTCGTGTGCATTTAGTAAATAAGGGAGTTGGGACTTCGGCTGGTGGACACGTGCTTGGGGTGTGCGTGGATTGCCCCACCTATGAATAAAGGGATGTCAGGCATCCCCAAGGCTCCGTGAATTTTTTTCCATCTGCCCGAATCCCATGTGAACCTGTCTGGTTGCAACACGCACCACTTTGGCAGAATAGCAGTATTTTGCAGGAGGCTAAGGCCATACTCTTTTGAACAATTAAGTTCAACAAATGTTCATTGAGCACCTCTTATGTGTAAAGCACCATGTTGGGTGCTGGGTCAGGCGCTTGGAGTAATTGGACCCGGCTCCAGTCCGTGGCGGAGGCATGATCTCCTGAGGGAGGTGGACTCAGATAAAGCAGGCTGCGGCAAGTGCGGGAGTGAAGGCACACGCAGCGGGAACCATCACAGGTGCCGTGCCCTGAGAATTCTTGGGGCCCTAGCTGGGCCCGTACACTCAGAGACTTTTTATTATTTTTTTACTCGTTTTACTGTGGTAAAAAACACATGACACAAAATTTACCATCTTCACCACTTTTAGGCAAATAGTTCGGTAGTGTTAATAATATTCACCTTGCTGTGAAATAGATCTCCAGAACTTTTTCATCTTGAAAAATGGAAACCCTGCACCTGCTGAACCACGACTCCCCTTTTCTCCCTTCCTCCGGCCCCTGGTGACCACCCTTCTACTTTGTTCTGTGCATTTGACTACTTTGGGTACCTCGTATAAGTGGAGTCATACAGTATTTACCTTTTTGTGACTGGCTTATTTCATTGAGCATAGTAGCCTCAAGATCCATTCAGCTGTAGCCTGTGACAGGATTTCCTTCCTTTTAAGGCTGGAGAGTAAATGCTCACTGTATGTACAGACCACATTTTCTTATCCCCTCATCTGTAGACGGACATTTGGGACTCTTGGCTCTGGTAACGCTGCTATGAATACGAGTGCGTATATATATGTATCTCTTCCAAACTCCACTCTCAGTTTTTGGGGCATATACCCAGAAGTGCAACTGCTGGATCATGTGGTAATTCTATTTTTAAATTTTGAGGAAACTCCATGTTGTTTTTCACAGTCGATGCACCATTTCACATTATTACCAACAGTTTGGAAGGTGACAGTTTCTCCACATCCTCATCAATACTTGTTATTTTCTGATTTTTCTGAGAGTAGCCATCTTAATGGGAAAGAGGTGGTATCTCATTGTAGTTTTGATATGCATTTCTTTGATGATTGGTGATGTTGAGCATTTTTTCATATGCTTATTGACCCATCTGTATTTCTTTGAAGAAATGTCTATTCCATTCCTTTACCCATTTTCTAATCAACACCTAGAAGATTTTGTGTCCGTTCTGCCCACATCCCCAGACACCTGGTATTGGCCTGCTGCCGCGCAGGTGGCCATACCAATTCTGCACCAGCAGAGGCTGAGGGCAGGGGGACTTTGCCCTTGAGAAGTCCCAAAGGTACTGCTTATGTATGGCCATTGGCCCAATAACCAAGACTGCTTAACTCTGCCCACTTCCCGCTGCTTTCAACTTGCGGTGATTTTATAGATATCAGGTGATGGGTGCATTAGTTTCCTATTACTGCTGTAACAAATGACCACAGATTTAGTGGCTTAAAAATACATAGTTGTGGCAATCAGAGATATAAAATGGGTCCACAGGGCTGTGTTCCTCCTGGAGGCTGCAGGGGAAGAATCTGTTTCTCTGCCCGGTCCATCTCCTAGAGGCTGCCTGCTCGCCTTGGCCCGTCTGCAGAGCCCGCCATGTGGGCATCTTCTCACTCGCCTGCCTCTCCCTTAGAAGGACCCTTGTGATTACATTGGGCTCACCTGGATAGTCCCAGCCAATCTCTCAGTCTTCAGATTTTTAGCTTAATTACACCTGTACAGTTTCTTTTTACCATGTTAGTAAGGTACTATGTTCACCGTTTCCAGGGATTAGGACGTGGGCATCTTGGGGTGGAGGGGGTCATTATTCAGCCTACCAGCTTGGGCCTCTGCTTTGTAAAGGGCAGTGCTTAGAACAGTTTTTGCAGGTAGATTACTTTTTCTGTGCTTTTTAGCTTCAGACTTTAACCTGGATTAGTAGAAAGAACATACAGGAATCTGGAAGCTTGGGCTCAACTTTTGGCTTGACCTTGACTTGGCTGTGGAACTTGGGCAAGCAGCTTACCTTCTAGCCTGAGTGTCCGCACCTGTGGAAGGCAATGCTTGGGTTCCTACGGCCCTTCCAGCTCTGCCGTGGCTGAGTCTGTTTCCCTTCCTCACCCAACTCTCAGTTCTGCTTCCATTTCCTTGCATTGCTTTCTTCCATCCGCTTATGGAGAAACCGAGGCTGTCCTGAAGAGGTATAAGGGAACAGGTATGTGAGGCTTTGCGAGAATGGCTCCTGTGTGCCCGTGAATTAAAGGGAGATAGCAGAAATAAAGGGCACAAGGTCACAGCTTTATTGCCTTCCTCCTTTCAGCGGCGCCCCCATAAAGTGTCCTTGAAACAAACAAATTCAAATGTTACAGGCCCTGTGAGCCTAACTGGGTCCTACGTGCACAGTGATTTCATCTGGAACTTCAATATTCCTTCTTTCCTAACTCGAGCCTGATAAGGTCAAGTCTTTGTAAACTGCCAGCCAGATGGAATGTGTCTCCCAGTAGCCCGGATGTTGTGTAACCCCATCTGTGTGGTGACTGGTCTGGGCTGTTGTTGTCAAAGAAGTGAGAGACTCTTGCCAACTCTGGCCATGGCACTGAGGGGCAAGACATCACTAGCTGTTGTGTGTTCTCTTTGAGACAGGTGGTCCGTCTGTGCCCTGGAGCGGGCTGGGAGAGGTGCTGGAGGACAGGTGGCATCCTCCGGGGGCTGGGACAGCAGGCTGTAACGCCTTGTGTCTCACATCACTCGTTATCATTGCCAAGTGAAGAAAAAGTGTTGGCTTAAATGCTAGTGAGCACTAATTTGTATTAATGAGTCCTATTTTGTTTATAATACATTATACCCATTTTACTGTTAAGCAAGCTTATGATAACTTTTGCAAAGTTAACTTTGCAAAGATCACACAGCTAAAAAGTGAGAATTGAGACTCAGAGCAAGATTTGTCAAATTCCAACACTCATCTTCTCTCTACTATGGTACTTGGCCTCTCGTAGGCTCTTCCCTTCACCTAAAACTGTTGCTGGTGGGCGTGGAGGGTGGGAGCCATGCTGATGGGGGAGGAAGGGGTCTCAGTCACTGAGTGTGACAGCTCGTAAACACCTGATCTGGCAGAGGCAAGACAGTGGTTTAAAATCTAAGCCGCCTGGACCTAACCTTTGGCCCACTTTCACATTGGCTGCTTTGGTTTCAGGTCCAAATTTAGTTACAGACTCTGAAAGAGCAAGGTCCTTGCCTGGGCAAATGTTACTGGAGAGCGAGTGTGCAAATTCGCGTGGGTGAATGTGCAACTGTGGCCTCTCCTTCTGGAGGAGGCTGATGGCTTGCTGAGGTAGGGAGGGTATCTTCTTGTCTGTGCCTCCCACATTTCCTGCACCAGAGGGCCACATTTGACATATACCCAGACATTCTTGACCACTCATTCTGTGCTTGGCACTGCGGGGGCTACAGAGTAGGCTGAGGCAGGGGGCTCTGCTCTAGGGTTATATCTGAGCAAGGGAATAGGCACATGCACACTTATATAGATAGATGGGAAGCGGTGATAAAGGCCCTGAGCACCACGGAGGAAGATGATGGTGCTCTGTGCCTCACACACTGGGGATACCATATTTATACGTACATAATTGTATGTGCATATTTGTATGTGTGTGCATGTGTGCGTGTGTGCATGAAGTGTGACTCCATAGTCATGCGGGGAATTTGCTTTCCCAAACCCCATATCCTAGCAGGCAGCAGCCGCTGTCCTCTTCCCGATCACTGACCCCTGTACATGATTATATATCACTGATGATTTGGGGTCAGTTGGCTGGGAGCTTCATAACTCCTTGGCTCAACTGGGAAGTTGGAGCAGGTATTTGCTATCTTGAATGAGGGCCATAAGCCCATAGTTTATTAAAAAAACAAAAAAACAAACTGCCTTTCTTTTATGATGCTCAGCAAACAGGGCTTGCAGCTGCAGGTGGCCAGGGGACCACCCAGTAACAAAACTATGTGTAATCCCTCTATGTTGTATACCAAAAGGATACTTTTCTTAGTGGAATACTGAGTGTATAGAGCAGACCAAAGCAAGTGCCCTATTTGCTCCAGTAACCTTCTTGACATGTGTGAAAACTAGGTAACTCTTATCTTTAGAAGGATGCTTCCACGTCACCCCAAATATTCCATATATATGCTTTTATCCCTTGTTAGCTGGTTGTGATTAGCTCCATTTCACAGATAGGGAAAACCACCTATGGGGAGGCTGCCAAATGTGTTGATGTTCAAGGGGAGCTAATAAGCATGTAATTGTAATTCTGGTGGCATCCTGCTCCAAATGTGGAGTGTGCCAGAGAGGGTCAGGAAGAGTAACTTAAGTCAGTAGGCATTGCAGCCCCATTGCAGGGCCCCATGGGGCTGCAAACATTGCATGTCCCTCTCAAGGAGTCATGGTGATCCCTGTCCATTAGCCATGTTCGTTGAGACTCAGGATTGTGGCCCAATTTCAGTGACTGCCTTGGTAGGTAGATGCCTTTCAGATTCAAATATTTATTAGCATTAAAGGAGGGATGGGGTGGGGAATGCTAAGGATCCATCCGGGAAACTTATTTCTTTTGCCAGCACGTTCCAAATGATAGACTCTTCTGCCACCCACATGTGAATTCTAGAATCAGTGAATGTCAAGAAGTATATAGGACCTTAGAGATCATTTGGTGAAGTCCCTCATTTTACAGATGAGGTAACCAAAGCACAGAGGGGGAGATGAACTTGTCCAGAGTCACACAGCTTTTTAATGGAGGAGTGGGGAGGAGACCCACTGTACTTTAGTCCTCCAGACTGAAGTGGGAGTGGACCAGGAAGTGGGAGTGGCTGGAGCCGTCATCATCCCAGTGGAAATGTGGAAGGTTGTGGATTGTGGACACTCTGGGAAAGGTCTGTGTTGGGGTGCCTGCTGAGGCCTTCCTGGAGCTGAGCCTGATGGCCCTCTTCAGGCCCGTGGCGTCCCCACGCCTCTCCTTCATTGCTGCAGCCTCAGGCCCTCAGCTCACTTTAATAACAACATCAACAACTAAAGCAGTTCTAATTAATGACTGCTGTTCACCGAGAACATCTCATAAGGCTGGACCACGCTAAGTGCTTATAAATGTATTTAAGCCCTTGAAACAGCTCTACGTCTCAGAGATATTAAATAACTTGCCCAGGCTCATGGAGCTTGTAAGTGGCCCTATAGAATGTGAACTTTGGTCTCATATGACTGCTGATTTGTGCTTTTAACCTCAGACTCTCCTGCTGTCTCTCCTGGCTGCCATTATTCACTCAATTCCCTTGCAGTCTGTAAGATTCAGTATCCCCGCTTCCCACACTCTGCTTCCCCACTCTGCCTTTGCCGTCTTCATAGAGCAGCACCAGATCTGATTTGTCTTCATGGTTTTGACCCTTCTAATTACTATGGGGACATAGTCAGAGGAGAGTAACATGAACAGAGTGACAAAGTTAGAGACTTGTAGAGTTTTACAGCATTTTTCACAGCCCTGCTTTCTGCTCTGTGAATCATAACACCATTCTGCAATGAAAAATGAAAATTCATTGACCTCTGCCTTCTACTTTTGGGCTCTTCACGATGGACTTACCGGCTTTCCCTTTCCACTCCTTTTTTGGCGTAGGCTTAGGTGCAGTTGAGGCCTGGAGAAGAATCTGGGAAGCACCAGATGCCTGAGGAGGGAACTTGGATTTCCAAGGATCCCCAGCCTAGGTGTCAGTCACTGCCCTGAGTCTCTGCCCCACACAAGGAGGGTCCTCATCAGTTGTTTCCTTAGACCTCCAAGGAGAAAAAGGTGTAGTAGAGGAGCTAGGAGGGGTCAGATATTACTGGTCTAGAAGGTGTCATAAAAACCCAAGCAGAAAGAAGAGAAAAGGAAGCTTGGTTAAGAAAGACGGGAAAGTAAAGGGTAAAGGAGGTCAAATACAGGGTGGTAGAAGAAGATTCAACTTTGGGTAGTTAACACACAATGTAATATAAAGATGATGTATCAGAGAAGTGTACACTTGAAACCTACTTAATTTTAATAACCAATGTTACTCCAATAATAAAAAAGTCAATAATAATAAAAAGTTAATAATAAAGAAGGATGGGAAAGAAATGCACCTGGAGGGAGAGAGTGCGAGAGGTTCTTGGCTGCGAAACACCCTGTGGACTTAAGATGCCAGAGTAATTGGCGGGTTGGGGGTGGATAAGTGAGTCCTAGCCTAGGTTTCATTGGGTGGGTACCATGTGCTTCTCTCTGCCTTGTTTCCATCATTAGCAGTAGGAATCATGTCGTTTGTCTCCTCACCTAAAATTATCAGCATGCTGAGTAGAACTTGCATTCCTTCAGCAAACGCTTCTTTTTATACCTGATGTGTCCAGCGCTGCGCTAGGCACCAGAGCTGCAGAGATGACCAAGTCGTTTCCTACCCTGGGGGTACTCCTGGTGCCCAGAGCAGAGCTTTCGGACCAGACAGAAGCTATGGAGATGCCAGGGACTGATCTAGTGTTCTGTTCACCCACCTCTCCCAGCCAGAGAGATGACGCCTGATAGTATTCAATGGTGCTGGAGAACTCTGTAGATGTATTTGGATGTGAGTCTGGTTTCACTCCATTGTGACGGCATGTTTGTGTATGTGCGTGTGTGATTTATTTGATATTTGAAAACAATTTATGACCCAAATTCTTTGCATCCTTCTCTGAGCCTGTGTCACGTGCGGAAGGCCGTGCAGAGGGCTGTACAGGGAGGCCTTGGGGAGGGGCAGGGGGTTGTCCTGCTGCACATCTCCCCTCTGGATGGGTCTGAATTCACTCCTGAGCAGCTAACGTTCCAAATGCTTTCAGCTCCTGGCTTTCTTTTCCTGAGAAGACAGCCCTCTCTTCCCAGATCGCTTTCCTCTGGGAATGTTCTTCCAAGCTCTGAGTCCAACACTCATCCCTCTCTGGCTTTCTAAAAAAATAAAATGTTTTATATGTTTATATTATGTAATTTTTATATAACAAAATCTACCATCTTAGCCTTTTTAAAATACATAATTTAATAGCACTAAGTATATCCACTTGTGTAACCATCATCGCCATTCCTCTCCAGGAGTTTTTCATCTTCCCAATGAAACTCTGCACCCAGTCAAACACTAACTCCCCTCCCCCCAAGCCTGGCAAACACCATTCTTTTTTCTGTATCTATGGATGCAACTCCCCCAGGTACCTCGGATGAGTAGAATCATACAGTATCTGTTTTGTAACTGGCTTATTTCACTGAGCATGTTTTGAGGGTTTATCTATATTGTAGCATGTGTCAGAATTTCTTTCCTTTTTAAGACTGAATAATAGTCCCTTGTATATACCGACCACATCTTATTTATTCACTTGTCTGCCAAAGGACATTTGGGCTGTCTCCTGCTTTTGGCCATTGTGAGTGGTATTGCTGTGCGCGTGGGTATAAGAAGACCTGTTCGAGTCCCTGCTTTCAGCCCTTCGGGGTGTACATCCAGAATTGGAATTGCTGGATCATATGGTAATAATGCTGTATATACATTTTTAGGAAACCATACAGTTTTTCCATAGCAGTTAAACTATATTTTAAACATTCCCAACTAGCAGTGGAGAAGGATTGTGACTTTGTCACTGATTTTCCGATTTTTGCTACTACTGTCCTGAGGGGTATGACGTGCTCTCTGGCTTTGAAGACCTCTGTGTGAACCATGTTGATCCCTCAGGAGTCCTGGGAAAACCCTGGGATAATGAACTAGAAAAGAAATGATGGCTGAGAGGGTCTTATTCTCTGTGTTGCCCTTCTTAGCTCAGCAGCCTCTTAGGTCGGTAGGCACAGGCAAATTGGAGACAGCCACTTGGGGTAGCTGAGCACATAGTCCGCCAGGCCGCCTCTCTAGTGAAGAGCCCAGCCAGGGGTGGTGGAAGCTGCCTGTCCACCTCCACGTTATCAGCCCTGGTCTTTGAGGTCAATGGGAAGGTGGTCCAGGCACTGAGGACTTGTTGGGGCTTTGGCCAGTGGGGAGCAGTGATGGGAGCAGTGAGGTGCCTAGGCCAAAGAGTTCTACGACCTGAGTTTTGAGCTCAAAGGATCTCATATGGTGCTTGGTTGAGCCTTTGCATTCTAAAGAAGAGGAAACTGAGAGCCAAAGAAGGGGTGTGATTTGCCTGAGTGCATAGATCAAATAGGTGACGAGCTGGGGCTGGACTTCGCTCTCTTGGCTTCTGGCCTGGCTATCCTCCCTCCAAACTCAGGGAACGGTCAAGGTGGCTTCAGATCTGTGTGAAGCTTAGTATTTATCAGGAGGCAGCAGTCTCAGGGACACTTGCGTATTTTTTCCCTGCCTTCCACCTTGTTGTCTGCCAGCTGTCTGGCAGAGGTTTTGTGGGGATTAATGAGATAAATGGCTTTGACTTTTCTAAATGAAAGAAGCATTATGCTTTATACAAAGCATCGTTATTAAATGGCCTCTGAGTATAGAGAAGTCAGCTAATGTGTTTCTTTTGTTCTGCCTTAGTGAGAACTAGAGACGTCCAGGAGTAGGCCGCACCGTCGGTGTGGGTGTATTTGTGTTATGTTTTCCGCGTGTGAACACGTGCAAGGCCCCCACCCCGCACGGCACACACACATGGTGCAGTGCCGCGCTGAGGGAAGCACTCCAGAGCCTTTCACTCACGGAGGACGCGTGGAAGTGAGCACTGTTTATGGGGATCTCTGGAATTTTCTGTATTCTGAATTCTCTGGGCAGTTTCACTTTTCCACCAGCCGACACTAGTACTATTTGCATTTGAGGCCAGGAACTTTTAATAGGTGGCGGCTTA
This sequence comes from Micronycteris hirsuta, assembly GCA_004026765.1. Classification (NCBI taxonomy): domain Eukaryota; kingdom Metazoa; phylum Chordata; class Mammalia; order Chiroptera; family Phyllostomidae; genus Micronycteris; species Micronycteris hirsuta. Next base: position 66,553 of record PVJI01005895.1, read on the forward strand.
ATGTGGAGGGTATGCTTCTGGGAAAAGATTTAAAAAAGAAACACTTTTGTGCTTCATCTCGCTTTCCTGAAGATGAGGTACTCAGGCTCTCTGTGTGGGCACCTGTGGAACGGCTCTTATTAAGCAATACTTTATATTTGGGTAGCACTTTCAGAGACATAATCTCATCTAGTCTTTATGATTGTCCTGTGAGGGATGTGTTATCATCTCTGTTTTACAGGCGAGTAAACTGAGCCCCGGAGAAACATACACGTCAGTACTTGCTGGTGTGGCTGACGGTGTGAGCGACAGTCGTAGAGTGAGGGGCCTGGGTTTCGGTGCTGCCAGGCTGTGTGGTTGGAGGAAAGCCACTCGTTCCCGCTGACGTCCAGTTCTGCGGGAACTTCTTGGAAGGGCTAGGGGTTATACAGATGGCACGACTCAGAGGTCAGGCTGCGGCCCTGGTGTCCTGACTCACAGTCCTGGTGCCTTTCACTCCATGTACACATACCTGTTCATCCTCACGGAGCCGACTTGCTATTACATAGAATTGTTGTTAAAAAATCAAGATGACAGGAAAAGGGAAAGGCTCTTGCCCATGTGTCTTGTATAATTTTCAAATCAACCATTTCCCTTTACTCCAAACGTAAGTACTTTAGTTTGCAGAGACACATAGCTGGAGATACAGGGTACAGATTTTCCTTCGTCCAGGGCTGGGGTTTGAATCAACGGAGGGCCACACTGAGGTGCGTGCGCACTGAGTTTTCATGGACTTCTTGTTTCTCCGTGGCTGGCCGGTGCTTGTATTTTCCTGTGGTGCTGGGGATCCTGAGGAAGAGGCTCCAGGCAGGTGAGGAAGCGGGGCAGCTAGTTGCCTGGTGGGGTCTGTGTATACCACCTTCCTCCACCCCCACCGGTGGTCAGCACCTGGAGGTGGTTTGGCCACAGGAAATTTCACAAGTACACTTTAAAAATACAACAAAATTATAACGTTTTATTTCTGATTACCAAGAATTATATATCATAGAGAATTTGGCTAATGTAATAAAAATAGCTAGTACTTACGAAGTTCTTGCTTTCAAGCAGTATCTCGAGTTTTGCATTTCTTAACTCATTTGATTGTGTCAGCAATACTGTGTGTAGCCCTGTTAGGATCCCCATTTTACACTCAGGCTATCTCAGGTTCAGAGAGGCCTTGTGGCTGGTGCAGTCACACAGCTAGTGCCCGGCGAGCCAGGGTGTGCGCCATCCCGAGTCCATGGCGGGTAGGGGGCGGATCTGTCCTTCTGGGAACAAGTTGAACTTGTTGCCTGAAGATGACCACTAGGTCACATTTCGATGCGCTCGCTTTAGTCTTTCTTCTATGTGAAAAAGTATCTCTTGCCAAATTGGGGCTTTGTTGTATATATATTTTTGGACTGTTTCTATTGCTTAAATTTATGTTCTGGAATATTTTTCTATATTATTTTGCAAAAACATAATTTTTATCGCTCCCTAAAAATCCATCATATGGATGTGCATTGATTTATCTAACTGTTCCCTCAGTGATAGGCTTTTAGGTGATTTCCAGTTTGATATTGCTATAATTCATGCTGTGATGAATACCCAAGTAGGCACATTGTTTGCCAGATTCTCCAGATCATCCTTTAGGATAGCTTCTGAGAAGGGAGGTAAAGTGTTAGAATTTCTTAAAAACTCTGGTTAGGAGTGCTAAGTGGCTTTTCTGACTGAGTTCTTTGGGTCACGTTCCCCTCTGGTAAAGTGGAAGAGGCCTGGGCAGGGTTCTGGGCAGAGCTGGACCTTCTCTCCTGAAGGACAGAAATGGCCATGAGTGAGCTCTGAGCTCCAGGCCTCAGCTGGGTTGTGCCCCTGCTGTGGGGCTGCTTTGCCATTCCTCGGAGCCAGACCGCTGGCCAAGGCTGGGCGTCCCAGGCGTGAACCGGAGTTAGAGGAGTTCCTGCTGGTCCTCGCAGGTGCCCTGCAACTTCAGAGGGTGGCAGTAAGCAGGCAGGCTGGGAGGTTGAGGCCACAGAATAGACTAAAAACTGTCCTCCCAAGATAGCGCTACCTCACACGTTGTAGTTCTGGTGATTGGGAAAGGTGCATCACTCTGTGACTCCGTTTTCTTACCGATAAAGTGGGGCCAAATACTGGGGTACAGCTCCTTGCAGGCGCTCACCAGCTGAAGCAGAGGGGAGGAGGAGTGGGGAGTAGGCCCCGTCAGTGCCGTGCCAGGCTGCTTTGGCGTGCTTTCCTGCTTTCCACGGCCCCTGCTCATCCCAGACATCAGCTACCTGAAGGATCTCCCACTTTTCTAGATAAGCATCTGAGCTCAGTCAGGGCTGGATCTGTGTCTTTTCACTATAAAGCCTGCTCTTCCATTATAAAAAGCTGAAATACTCACTTTTGAAATGATTTTGAACTTGAAACGATTCCTCACCAGCTCCTGTGATTTAGGTTTGCCATCCTAGGTGGTGGGTAATAGACAGGTGCCTTCATTCAGATAGCAAGAGATTCCCCTCCTCTCTCTGCTTGGAAATAAGTGAAAGAAGTATTTTATTATTATCTAAATTTATTATCTTTGGTTGGAAAGTATGGTTCAGCTGTTTGTATCTATTCTTTTGTTTTCTGCTTGCTTTTCTTCCTTCTGCTCTCTGATATCAGTATGACCCGAGGACCCTGGGGAAATAGTGTTATGATTATGGTCTTCTAGCCAAGGTTATATTGGCCGCCAGCTGTCTGCAGGTGAGGCTAGTTTACTTCCAGCGGGAGTCTGTTCTAGGATTCCTTTTCCTCTCTTTCCCTCCTTTGACCCACTGCCCTGTGAGGAACAGAGAAAAGACTTAGTTTTCTGAATCCCTAGAAGGGCTGGCACCAGTTAAACTACAGCACTCTTCCAGTTGGTTTGGGCTTCTGAATTGCTCTAAGTTCTCTGCCTTGGCCCCCAGCCGTCAGAAAGAAGTGGAATGTAGACTAGAAGAGACACTTTTTCTAAGACAGCGTCGATCGATTGAATCAGGGAGATGGCCACAGATGTCCTTGGCCCTTCACCATCCCCTCGTTTCGGCGCAGCTTTGACTACTTATGGTCATGGGTCTGTTCTGAGCATCCTTACCTCTCATGAGCTGTGTTCGCAGCAGGGCGAGGGACAAGGGAGGCGGGAACAGGAAGGGAATGCTGCTGAAAGGGGTGTGCAGATTGCTCAGGTGAGAGACAGAGCAGGCTCATGTACGGCGTCGTGGCTGAAATGCTGAGAGGACCCTGTGGGTGCTTGCCTTACATCCTTGCTGGGATGTCTTGGGGGCTGTGTTAGGCCCAACTTAGGTTGGGGGAAAATGTCAGTTTCCTCACCTTCCCATTGAGAAAATGAGTTTGTCATTCACTTGTCCAGAGTATTAGCTACTGCAAAATGACTTTTGGTTTCTATATAGTTTGTTGGGCCTTAGAATGTCTTATGTTTTGAAACCATGTCTTCGCATAGGTGGTTATTTTCTGATCAGAAAGTCCAGCCATCCATCAGAATTAGAATCAGTTCTTGATTGCTTTTTTAAAAAAAGATTTTACGTATTTATTTTTAGAGAGGGGAAGGGAGGGAGAAAGAGAGGGAAAGAAACATCCATGTGTGGCTGCCTCTCACATGCCCCGACCTGGGAACCTGGCTCACAACCCAGGCATGTGCCCTGACTGGGGATTGAATCCTTCGGTTTGCAGGCTGGAGCTCAATCCACTGAGCCACACCAGCCAGGGCTGACATTTCTCTACAAATCAGAATTAAGTGCTCTGTTAGTCCTGCTTTTCATTTCTCATATCTGATTCTTCATTTTGCACTTTTCATTGTGACTTTCTCTTACTATAGACCTGTGCTGTCCAGTATGGTGGCCGTTAGCCACATGTGGCTATGTAAGTGTAAATTAATGTAAATTAAAATTTAAACTGCAGTTCCTTGGTTGTGCTAGCTACATTTCAAGTGCTTAGTATCCACAATGACTGCTCGCTACCATACCGGACATCCCAGAATTACTGGACGTGTTCATCACTGTAGATATTCTGTTGCATAGTGCAGCTGTGGATTGTATGGTTCAGACCCACAACAGGCACTGCTGTAGCTATTTTAAGAGAAAAGTTACTTAAAATAGGAATTACATGGCTCAGAAAGTAATTGGAAAGGTTGGGAGAACAGGTTCTAGGTCGGGCCTCCAGGAATGACTCCCAGAACAGCACTCAGACCCAGCCTGCTGAGAGGACTGGGACTTGGGGAGAATTGGGGAGAACCTGGGGGGCCTGGAAGTTGCTGTGCCATTCGTGGGCCCCAGGGTCACATCATCTCATCCAGGTTCCAGGATCAGGAAGCCATTGCCAGAACCTTGCCAGTCCCGTAGCACTGAAATAGATACCCTCTCCACCTGACTTAATTTCCGTTCAGTTCTTGAGTTGGCCAACCCCATAGTCACATCAGGAAGTCCAGCTACAGGGAGACTGGAGATTGTAGGGTTTTTTTTTGTTTTTTTAAGATTTTTTTAAAAAATTTATTTATTTTTAGAGAGAGGGAGAGGGAGGGAGACAGAGAGGGAGAGAAACAGCAATGTATGGTTGCCTCTCACATGGCCCTCACTGGGGACCTGGTCTGCAACCCAGGCATGTGCCCTGACTGGGAATCGAACCGGGACCCTTTGGTTCCCAGCCCGCACTCAATCCACTGAGCTACACCAGCCAGGCTGGAGATTGTAGTTTTTAGCTCTCTAGCCTCTGCAGGACAGGAAGGCGCAGCAGAAGGAGGTTGGAAGTGCTTCTGAGTTAGTCCACCAGTCCAGTATACCTGCTACATCCACCAGTCCAGTATATCTGCCACACAGTGCTGAGCCCGACCTGAGTCTTCTTGGGATGAGCACGGCTGGGCCTGAAATTACAGGGCCTTGGGTTGTCTTCTGAGTCCAAGACACAGCATCTTCCCTGTATGAGTTTCCTGGCTACCTTCGTAATGCACTAGATAGAGAAGATTAACGGCCTCCTGTTTTCTAGTTATTTGGCCTTTAATGGGCAGAGAAAGTGTAGTTGCTGTTTCAGGTTGGCTGCTACACTCTTAAAGGGAAATGCAGGCCCCTGTCATTACAATGAGATGACAGACAGCAGGAGCCAAGTGGGCTTCTGCAGAGATCTTTGGTTGAAACCTGGCTTGAGTGAAAGCATTTCCTTTCCAGTGTGGGGATTACAAAGTGAGAGGATGGGGAGGGCTTTAGGAGAAATGCGTGTCCAGCTCTCTCCTTTCCAGAAATGAACTGCTATTTCTTGCTCTTTGTAGGTCAGTCTTGGTTGTAGTTGTGTGAACAAAGACTGATCATTAGTAGTAATCTCCTTTGTGCATGTCTGAAGGAACTGAGGGAGGCCGTGCCTTTTTCCACACCCGTGCCTAATTGGGGTTCCCTTTATGATACTGGGGGTTTGGGATCTCTCTGGAAGGGTAGAATGGAGCAGGGAGACGGGAAGCACACTGGCGGCCAGTGTTCAAGCTCTGCTTACTGAGACTGCAGAGGCAGGCTTGGAGGTTTTGAGAAGGAATCATTTAAGCCCCAACCTAAAGTGTGAGAAGGAATCACCAAGCAAAGAGCAGAGGGAACGACATGCTCAGTGTGTGCAAAGGTACGATGGTGGACCAGGACTGAGCATGTGTGAGGGGTGAAGTGAGGCCAGTATGTCAGGGGTGCATGAGACCAGCCAAGAGACAGAGGAGATGAGCTCAGAGAAGTGGGCCAGGGCCAACCTACACAGGCTTCATAAATCACAAAGAGTCTGGATTTTGAAGAGATTTAACTAGGAGAATGACAGGGCCTGATTTATGTTTTTTATTTCTAAAAGGTCACTCTGGCTGCTGCATGGAGATTGGATTGGGGATAGGCAAGAGAAATGAGATAAATGTCAGGGGCCACTGCAATGTTCTGGGCGAGAAACGGACAGTGGCCTGCTCACGGGAGGTGGTGTGGGAGGCGGAAGTCATTGCTCATGGCCTCTTCTCTCAGATGTTCTCCCCCACTGCCACATCTAAGAAGTCAGCACAAGGGTCTCAATAAGCCCATTCTTGAGGGCACAGACAGGCTCAATCTCATGGCGCTGCTGAAGTCTACCTGTTGTTCACCTTCATCTTGATCATGTCGTCACTGCCAATACAGTCATTGGCAAAAAGAGATTGAGCATCTTCTGGGATGTGGCCTTGGGTCTAGTGCTTGGATAGAGGTGGATTAAAGGGAAAAAAAATTACCTTTCATCACTGAACACCTTCTAGGTCCTCAGCACTGCACCTTATCCCAGAAGGGAGGTGGGTACCAAGGAAGCATAAACCACTGCCTCCTGACTTGGAATCCTCTGTGGCCTTTGCAGAGCAGAAGGACCTGCAGCTGACCAGTTTGTGCTGGGCACTTGCCCTCATCCTGTTCCCTTGGAGAAGCAGCAGCTTCTGTGTGTGGGAGGAGGGAGCTGCTGCTGTCTTCAGGGAAGCTCAGCCATTTGACAAATGGGAGTCATTTTCTTACGTGCAAGCAGGAGATTGCTGCTATGGGCACCCACCTGTTTGTGTGGGGCCCGATTTTCTGAGCTGCTGCTCTGAGGCTCGTTCAGGGATGAGAGCATCAGTGGAAATAGTCTAGTAAGGCAGGAGCCAGAGCAGACTTTAAAAGTGGCATCTTTTCAGCTGGCAACCCGGAGTCAGAGCTTTGAATTAGCTTTATAATTTGAAAATTGGTCTCTTTGCATCGGGTGGTTTATTTTGTGCTAACAAAAGCCATCAGGGACACAATACTGCTTGCCTTTCCTTCATGGTACTGCCCTGGATTTAAAAATGTTGAGCCTGAGATGTGTGTTTCCATTCTTGGGATTCTTGGAGAGTTGTGTCTCCTTGTCAGGGGGGACCTGGTAATACACACAGAGCCTCCAGCCTGGTGGGGGAAAACTGGTTTGGAGAAGGGGAGGCCAAGCTGGACCTTGGAGTACAGCCCTAGTGGAGGAGCCTTGAGGGGCCGTCCTTGGCTCACCTGTGTGTGGCTTTGTGTGGCAGTGCCCTGGATCATGTCACAGGGCTGCAGCAGTGCGCAGACCTGCCAGGACTGAATACTGAAGACTGTTTCCTTTTCCTCCAGCGAGGGAGAGGTTGACATTCCATTTTTCCCCACAGGCTTATTCGTATGTGCTTTCTCCAGATGGTGTACTTCAGAGAGGTCCTGGTGCTCTGGGAACGGTTCACCACGGGAATGAGGTCATGCATGGTGTGGTGTGGCTCAGGAGGCAGCCTACCAAGGCGCAGCTTTCAGAACCCTTCTTGGCTCTGTGCGGCCCTGGCCGTCTCGTGCTCAGGAGCTGTGAGCTCCCCACCCCACATAACAGACTTTCCAAGGCCATGGACCTGCTCTCACACTGGTGCTTTCTGCCTTCTCTCCTAGCATTGTCCAAATACTCCTTGGGTTTTTGTACTAGCAAGTGGTGTGAGAGAGGGTGATTAACAGTGCTTGGGGGTGAGTACAGTGATTAGAGTGTGAAGACAGTAGGAAAGTGTGAAGTGTTGAGAACTTGTTGAGGAGACAGCTGGAGCCTGGAAAGGCTGACAGTGGAGACATGGCTGCCTTTATGTAGGTGAGGAAGAGGAGAAGTCACTCCACGAATAAAGTAGTCTCTTAAGCATTGTCAGTACCTAACAAGGCACCCAGGAAGGAAAAATGATGTACCACAGATTGAACGGACACAATTACAGTTGCAGCCCAGTCTGGTGAACCCAACTGTACTTGAACAACAATAAAATAAAAAAAAAAAAAAGACAAGAGATAAGGTTGGGCTCAGTCGCTCCAATGCAGCAAATAGGAACAGGGGCACCTTCCACTTTCATTCATCCCAAAGGTGCCCAGGGCTGCCAAAGGGGCTGTTCCTGTGGCGGATGCCATCCCTTGAAGATCATATAAACGTAAAGGATGTTCTTGGGGTCAGAAATGCAGCCTCTTCAAGGCCCATAAACAAGTAGGTGTGTGCTTTGCTTGTGGCCGCGTATGTGAGCACGCACGTGTGTGTGCATGTGGACCGTGTGTGTGAGACCTGAGGCGGCGGAGTATAGTCTGGCATTTAACTGTGAGTCCTGTGTGTGCTGCAGAAATCTTCCATTGTCTCACTTGGTGACCTTTAATGAGTCATACGCTCCTTTGTTTTCTCATGTGTTAAATGGAGATACTCCTGGTTGCTGGTTATTAAAGCAGTTCTTGTGCTTTAGGTGCCTTTGTTAATTTAAATCGTCTCTCCTAATTTTTTCCTCTGGGGGTCTTATAAGAAAGGTGAAGGCCGAGCCTTCTTGGGGTCTTCTTTGCTCTATGTGTAGGCTTCACATGGTGAGTGTAGAGAGGTATGTAGGAGATGAGACTTTTCCTAGGAAGTGCTGGGCTCTCCATGATTCTCACGTTCTGGTTAATCTACTTTACCCCTGGAGGTGCGGCAGCTGCCTGGAGCAGCTGGACAGAGGGAAGGCGGAGGGCAAACATATGATGAGAAGGGAGTCAGTGTCATGGTGAGAATACAGCCATGGATTGAGTACAACAAAGAGGCAGTTTACCAGCCCTTAGGGGGTGGGGGTGGGGGTGGGGGTGGGGCTCTAGTGCTACAGGGCAATAGTGAGGAGGCAACTGTCAGGGGATAAGAAGTCAGTGGACCAGCTGGTATTAACGAAGACCTGATGTGCTCGTGCTGCTATCACACAGGGTGGTAAATACATGACATCTACAATACCATTCCCTACCCTTGGTGCCCATGCAGACATCACTAATCTATCATGATATGCTTTCCTGTTTACTCAGAAAAGTCTCAGAATCCTTTAGGTACAGCATTTTGGACAGTGGTGCCAATCAATTGGTATGAGAGTGGAGACTTATTGTCTGTCACTGGTGTGGTGATGGAAAGGACATAGACTTTGGAAACTGGCAGAAATGACACCCCAGCCAGGTTCAAGCTTTGTGGCACTGAGTAAGCATATTAGGCCATTTTTCGTTGTCCAGGGACAGAAGCCCAATTCAGGGTAACCCAAAATTAGCTTAAGCTGTTACTTAAATACTAAAAGCAGAAAGTTCAGGGTAAGGCTGTCATCATCAGGCATGGCTGGATGCAGGGGCCCAGTGACATTGTTAGAGTCTGTCTCTAGGACAGACGCTCTCTGGGTGAAAATGTTCTCACTGGCTGAGCTGGGTCCTGTGTTCATTTCTGAACTGGTCCCTGTGGAGTGGAGGACGAGGCTGGTGGTGGGGATGAGAGAGTCCGGACAGCAGGTCTTGCTGGGAGTGAAAATTATCTTAAAGCCACATGTAGAAGAATTAGCTTCAGAGAAGAGCTGGGGAGAGGTGGCTGGTAAGATGCCAAGGGTTCATCTGAGTCCTCGTGAGCTTCAGTGAAGAGAGGCAAGGGCTCAACAGCTCCCTGGAAGGACCTTATGTACAGTGAGCAGAGGGGAGGGTGTCAGTGGGTGGACTTGGAAATGATGTTTGTGCTACTGGTCTGCCTGTTCTAGCCACTGTCTCCCAGGCAACTGGACATGGCGTCTCGATGCTAGGCTCTCTGCCTACAGTAGCATCCCATTCCCAGTGGCCTCTCTTGATCCTGAGGCACCTGGGCAGTTGACAGGTCTCAAAGTCACGCTTCTGTTCTGGGGCCATTCAGGTTTTGGTCCGGCTGAGCTGATTTCTTGGCAAACCTTGTAGGATTCCGGGGAGGCATCAGGTCGACCAGACTGAGTATTGTGGGGTCTTGGGGCCAATCTTGAAGGCTCTGGTTGCCTTTAAACCAGAGCACTGCAGATGTCCCTCCTGTGGATTTCAGTGGTTCCTACTCGGGTTTCCTTCCTGCGGTGTCTCTCTCCACCCCACCCTGTCCGCCCTGCCACATGGGGGGCTTGGCTAGGTGGTTCTGGCTCGATGTCTCTCATGTGGTTGCAGTCAGATGGTTACCAGAGCAGCTGGGGGATGGCTGGGAGTCTGTCTCTCTGAGTGCAGTCTCTCCATGTTGGGCTGATGGGCTTCCTTAGGCCAACCAGGCTGCCTCGTGGGGCGTTTGGCTTCCCCTAGGGCCAAAGAGTCAGGTGGAGGCAACATTGCCATCACTTCTGCTGTACTTCATTGGTCGAAACAGTTACCACAGGCCAGCCCCATTTCAGGAGGAGAGAGTATAGATCCTATTTCTCAAAGGGAGGTGGATGGCGAAGAATTGGCTGACAGATTTAAAACCGTACACCTTGCACACCGCCCCCCTCCCCGCCCCGTTAAACCGGCGCTCAGTGCCCTCATGGGTTTGAGGTACATGGATGTAACCTTACTTTGGTCTGACCCCATCATTGTATTATACTTATTTTTATTTTTTAGCTCTCAAGTGCAGAGATTTGAGACAATCATACTCTTCAATTCATTGTGCATTTGCCATTATTGATTCATGTAATGGCTTTCTTATTCATTCATTCATTCATTTTTCCTTTTTATCTCAGTATCTTCCTCCCATTTTTCTAACCATCCTTAAACAATCATTCTGTTCTCTTCAATGTATATCATTTTAGTTATGTGTTCTTATATACATGTATTTTAATTTATATAGACTGCATTGTGTGTTTATCTTTTTCTGTATCCTGCCTTTCCCTAGCGCTGTGTATGAGGTCCGTACCTGTGGTAATGCACACATCTCATGTCATGTCCGCTGAAAATTAGGCAATGAGACTAGAGAGGGGGAGTGATATTCACAAGGTCACACAGCTGAACCAGCGCTAGAACAGATTTCCTGACTCTTTTTTCAGCATCGCACATTAGTGTTTCCATGTGCCTCCTCCAGACCGCAATAGTTTGATATAAGGCTTTTAAGCAGTTGTGAGCCTGGGATACAGAGCTTATGACAAGCTTTCCTGTTTCCTCCCTGGTGACTGTTGTCCTCTGTCCTCTCCTACAGGTTCCAACTATGGGAGCCCGCGCCCAGCTCATGCCAACATGAATGCCAATGCAGCAGCAGGGCTTGTCCCGGAGCACATCCCCACCCCGGGGGCAGCCCTGTCCTGGCAGGCAGCCATCGATGCGGCCCGGCAGGCCAAGCTGATGGGAAGCGCTGGCAACGCGACCATCTCCACGGTCAGCTCCACACAGCGGAAGCGGCAGCAGTATGGGAAGCCCAAGAAGCAGGGCAGCACCACCGCCACACGCCCGCCTCGTGCCCTGCTCTGCCTCACTCTGAAGAACCCCATCCGGAGGGCGTGCATCAGCATCGTCGAATGGAAATATCCTTTGTGCCCTGGTCTGGCCAGTGTGTGTGTCCCTGGGGCCCCAGTTGGGCCAGCTCCCCATGGGCTACTGGCCAGGGAGCTGTGTTGTCCCTGCTGAGTCTGTGAAGTGGTTATCAGACCCACTGCATCTGCTGGGGCACTGTTAAAATGCAGAGTTCTGGGTGCTGTTCCGGACTCGATAAATCAGAATCTCTGGGGATAGGACCTGGGGATCTGCTTATATAACAAGCTCCCTAGGTGTTTGTTTGTTTGTTTGTTTGTTTCCATATAGTAAGCAGTATTTGAGAAAATGAGCCTAACAGGTTATGACATATCCTCTTACCCAGTTGAGACTGCCCAGGGACCCACTGGTGGCTTCAAGCCGCCACCCCATAACCTGCCTCCCACTTCATGGCACTGGCATAGTGTCATGACCTCTATCGTTCGCGGGTGAAGGGGCCTAGGAAATTCAAGACGGTGGTGGTTGGTGACTGCAGGTCTTGGTTCAAGGACCTGGAACACTGGTTCTCAGCATGGGCTGCACCTTAGCATCACCTGGAAAGCTGTAATAATAATACACAGGTGCCTGAGCTCCACCCTGACACATTTTAAAACTCTCCAGGTGATTCGAATGTGCAGCCAAAGTGAGAACACTGGCCTGTGTTATTAAACACAGATCCACTTTGTATGGAAACCAGTGACTGGGACCTTGAGAGAAAATGGCTTTGAGAGTTGGGCTCTCACTGTGGAATTACAGGCCCCTTGACATCATGGGAATTGTGGATAGAGATGGCAAGGACCTTAAATATCAGTAGGCCCACCCCTGACTTTCCCTCATGATGACGTTGAGTCCCACAGGAGTGACTCTGGGTCATACTGTCAGTGACAGACAGGACTAGAGCTCTGGGACTTAGTGGGGAGCATTTTTGTAGTAAGAATTCATTCAGGCAGGGCTACAGTGGCTCCGAAGGTTCAGGATGGGGGTGTTAGGTTCCATTCATGAGTTTCTATGGAAAGATTTAGAAGTCTTGGGTAGTGGTTGAAAGGCCAAAGAAGATGACTTGGGGAGAGAAGAAAGCTTTTTCTTAGCAAAAAATGTTAGTTCTATTAATGTTTGAACCCCTCAACTCAAAAGTAACTTTAAGAGAATACAGTTCAAGCCAAGTGGCTGCTCCAGAGCAGGCCAGTCTGTCCTGGGTGGCCGAGTATGTTTCTGGTTCCCAGATGACTGGGTGAGAGGCTCAGTTAGGGAGGCCCCAGCAGGCCACTGTCATAGCTGCTCACTCAGAGCTGTGGAGTGGGAGGGCGGGGGACCCCGCAGGTTAGGCCTTCCTAGGCAGGGGACACTGAGGCCTGGAGAAGCTGCAGAACTTGCCCAGATCACACAGTTGGCAACTGACAGTGGGGCTTCAAACCTAGGTGCCCCAACTCCCAAATCCATGCACTCCCCACACCCTAGGCGCCCATAGCACAGAAGAGGTACTAGGGTGGATGTTCAGGGGTTGCCATCTAGCCCCACTGGGGCACAGCAGGACCTGGGTCTGGGGCCTGAACACCATCCCCTTGTGGCCCTGGCACCGGAACCCCTGGAGCTTCAGTTTCCACAGTTGGTTCTAAAGTATTAAAGCTCCCTTAGGAGACAGGTTCCGTGAGTACTAGTTAGCCTCCTGGGACGGGGGGGTCCCTCAGCGAGTGACATACAAAGCCTGGGAAGAAGGGAAGAGAGGAAGGTGACAGTGATACACAGGGCAGGTGGGAGAGGAATGGAAGAGCCAGGGCTTCCTAGCGGAAGTGTGTGAGGCACTGTCCACGGAAACTGGTCAGGCCCCATGACGCTGGAGTCAGCGGCCATGCTGGTGAGCAGTTGCCCAGTGGGCCTGCTGTGGGCCACAGCCACCTCTCTGCACCGCCCCTCCGTGCTTGCGCAGAGGGGTGCTGCAGCACTCTCCTGGGGAACGTGTCCTCCGTCCAGGGGAGAGGAAGGAGACCCAGCTTTGCAGTGCTGGGCGGTGGCATTCCCAGATTGCCTTTGAGGGGTAGCTGACAGGTAAGGAGATGGACTGGTATACTAGCTAGTCAGTGCTCTCGAAAGAGTGGAATCTGACACTGTCATTAAGAACAGGTGGCAGTTTAAAAAATGATCTGGTTTTCCTGGGGTGACACAGATCACTTCCAGGGTCTACCTGGTCTGCTGTCTGCTGCGGCTGATGGCTTTTCTTATCTGCCTGATTGGTTTCTTTCCTCATCATCTTCCCCAACTTTAGTCCGTACTTTTAGCACGAGGTAATGGATGATAGCCTGAATAGGGAAGGAGGTGGAACTCATAATGCAAGAAACGCCCCAGCTGTAGCTGTCACCCACTTTGGTGAGGGGCCGAGCTGATGTTTTGGGGACTGGATGCGTGAGGTCTGGCTCAGTTGCATTAACGTGCCCTTCCTTGCCCTGATGGGGGAGCACAGAGGATCAGGTTATCCGAATGAAAGTGACCAGCCTTTGGACTGAATGTTACTCTCCTAAGCAGGAGGGGAAGGGGCATGGGGTAAGAGAGCTAAAAGAACTAACTTCCTTAAAATGCATCAGGATAACTTCAGGAAGGATAGATCACTGTAGAAATGTTCTCATAAGCCCAGACTGTGGAGCCAGGCTCTCTGGGTTTGAAAGCCTGGCTCCACAGTCTTCCATGATCTCATGACCTTGGACAGGTTAACCTTCAACCTTTCACCTAAAAATGGGGACTCAGGGTGTTTGTGTACAGCAGTTAGAACAGTATTTGGCACAGAATAAGCTCTCCATAAATATTAGCTGTGCCCTTACTGTTACCATCACCGTTGTCAACATCATCATCACTTGTTCCTTGGCCAACTCAGGGGCAGCGGGTGTGTTGGAAAAGATGAGTCAGTAGGTCTTGTTCTGGTCCTGGCTCTGCCATTTGCCAGCTTGGGATCTGGGAGAGGTGGTTTTATTTTCTATGTCTGTCAAGCTGGAAGGTTGGACAGGCCGACTGTGTGCCTTATTCCTGATGCCAAGGCACATAGAAAATAGCAGCCTTCATGAGGCATGCTTGGTGAATGGACCCTCAGCTACACCCATGGGGCCACAGGGCATCAATAACCAGCACACTGGTGGGGAAGCCTGGACTAGATAATCACTAAGATTCCTTCCAGGCTCAGGGCTGCCCTGTTAACAGAGGTCAGAGGTCATCTGTGGCAGGGAATGTCAGTCCTGGCTGGTCAGGACCTGCTGTGGGATCTTGGGAAAGTTTCTTAGGCTCTCTGGGCCTCAGAGGTTTTGTGTCCTGGGAGATGAAGTTGGTTCCTTCTCCCAGGAATCTGCACCCTCTTCCTCCTCCCCCCATCAGGCTCCATGGACTAGGCTGAAAGGGGTTGGAAGCGGTGGGGCTGGAAGAGCATAAACTGGGAACTTCCTCTGAAGCTTCTTCCCCTTTCTGGCCTTCAGTTGTGGGTGCTGGGTGGGGGGTAGTATCCTGTGAGCTCATTTCCCTCCTGGCATTGTGTCCTGCCTTGATGTTTTGATAAATACATTCAGGCACAGCATCCTCCCCAGTGCACTGCTGCTGGTGAGTGGACCTTAGCTCGTCCTGGTAGATCCTGGCACAAATACTCAGGGAAGGTGGAGAGGGCCTGGAACGTAAGCCTTGCCTGCGGGAGGCAGGGCCCCCAGAGCCCGGAGAGGTTTTAGGCGTCCTTCGTGGAGCTGCGCCTTGCAGACAAGGCAGCCGCCCTGCCCTAGACGCACAGTACACGCTCCTGTGCCCTCGAGGGTCCCGAGGCCCCGGCCGTCTTCAGGTGGTCTGGAAGCCGTCAGGGAATAAGGAAGAGAGGGAAAAAAGCACTCTCACCTTCAAATTAAAAGATTAAAAATGAAATCTCCAAATTTCAAATGAAAAATCTTAAAAGTCTAGTTTCTGCCTCCAGTAACCCTCTCTCCTGCCTCTCCCACCCCAAGCCAGGGGGAGTCCTGGGTGGCAGCCGTACTCCACTCCCCGGAGAGGGGCCTGGGGTGCTCGCGGCCTGGCCAGGCGGGCCCTGCTCTTTAAAGGCAACCTGAGCACACATGAGGGGCAATGAACTCCAATGCAATTTAAATAAATAAAAGAAGGGGAAAAAGTTTTTAGAAATCTGTGTTTACTCTGGCACGCGACTGGCCTCCACTGCTTTTGACATATTAGGACAAATTTTGGCGGGGACCCATCAGAAGTACTTAAAAAGGCATATGTTTCTTTTCAGAATACAAGGGGCTTGGAATGTATTGTTTAAACAAGATTCTTATGAATCTTTGATTCATTTAAAAATGTATATGTATGTTTGTTTCACTTGTGCTTTCTGCAGCATTGACTTCCTTAACTCCCTTCCTCAGACCATTTGAAATCATTATTTTACTGACTATTTTTGCCAATTGTGTGGCCTTAGCGATCTATATTCCCTTTCCAGAAGATGACTCCAATGCCACCAACTCCAACCTGGTAAGTCCACCATCCCAAGTCTGTGCTTTTCGGCGGAGGACTGGCTTGAACCGTGTGGCTTCAAATTGGAATGTGAGAGAGCAGTGAGACACGCACGAAGGCCTGCGTGAGACGTGTATAGCAGCGCCGCTGTGCTCACATCTGGGGCTATTCTGCTATTCATTCGACCCAACTCCTGTTTTATCACAGCTTCTTTTCAGAAAGACTTTTCCAACTAGGCGGTAGTGTGCTCTGGGTGTGAGTGTGAGTATGTGTGTGTGTAGCAGGTCTCTGGGTGCTACCACATTCAGCCTCCATCGCCGGGCGGGAGATTGCAGAGTGAGCTTTTATTCTCTGACCATTTGTTGTTTTTAGGTGCCTTTGTTCATTGGCAGGGCTCGGTCAGGTGGTCTGCAGCATCGTTGCATGATAAATAATTTCTAGGAAGCTTTTAAGAAAGTTTGCTTTTGCAGCCAAGATATATTATTTAGTTAAAAAGGTCTTATTTTCTTGGGAAAGGCAGCTTTCCATTTGGACTGTTGGGAGGCCAGTGCTGGCAATTTGGGGTTAGAATCTGTCCATGGAAAAAGCATGGAGAGTGTTTACTTTTGGCTGAGCATGAAGTCATTACAGAGGCCTCTGCTCCATCTGCGCACGGGCGGAAGCGAGCTCTGGAATGCGGCTGGCACACTGGGGCACGTGGGGAAAATCCGTCTCGCCTCCCCCGGCAGAGACACCCCACTCTGTGATTCCCATCTTC
Organism: Micronycteris hirsuta; assembly: GCA_004026765.1. Lineage (NCBI taxonomy): Eukaryota > Metazoa > Chordata > Mammalia > Chiroptera > Phyllostomidae > Micronycteris > Micronycteris hirsuta. The sequence goes on from PVJI01005895.1 coordinate 83,002, forward strand.
CCGAGTCGGCAGCACCTTCCCTTGATTAGCGACATTGGACTGCCAATTGAATTCCTTTCCAACAGAAGCTGCAGGGTTACAAGTTCTCCTTTCCATTGTTGCCGGCTGCCGATGACTTCATGGGTGTAATTCTATTGACTTTTATCCTTTGACATTTTCTTTGGCCCCTTCAGCAAGTAAATCTGATGCACGCTTTAAACTTCTCTGCTGTTTCCCAGCTTCTCAGTCAGCCCCCACTCCATGTGGGGCAAGGTGTCTGGTGTGAGCCAGGCTCTGTGTCTTATGGCTTGGCCGGGGCTGCGTGTTGGGGCCCACAGCAGGCCAGTGAGCGCTGAGCGATGACGTGGCTGGAGTCGGCAGGCAGAGCATTAACTGTAGTCCACATGGCCTTCTGAGGTGTGACCTTGTCTCTGAACAGGCAAAGAGTCTTTACTCTGTTAAAATAAATGTAAACAAAGCATTGCCCAAATGGCTGCTGGAAAAGCAGGCACTCCTTCCGCTGGTGATACTGCTCGTGTGTCTGCAGTCTCCCCCACCACGATCCTCCCAAACCCCTGCAGTTTAGCACTTCATCTGCAACTTAAAAAACAACAACAAAGAATCTGTGTGTTGTTCTGAAGTCAGTGAAGCTTCGGGTCTACTGTAGGCCGACGCAGTGCTGAAAGTAGGTAGAGGAGTTTGGTTTCGTCTCAGGCTCCAGAGATGGCCCCGTAACAGCCGGCACCCCAGAGTTCCCAGGAGGGTTGGCAGGGTCCCCCGGGGAGCTGCAACAGAGGGACACCAGGGCTGGCAGATCCATGCACCCCCTGCCTCTGGAAGCAGAGGGTCCCGCTGGACACTAACGGTTATGTTGGATTACTCTGGAGCTAGAGCGAGGCTGCCAAGTGTGGAGAATGTGGAAGGGAACGTGGTTTTTTTTTAGTCTTCACACAAGAATATGTTTATTTAGAGAGGAGGGGGGAGGGAGAGAAACATCGATGTGGGAGAGGAACATTGATTGGTTGCCTCTCATACACACCCTGACTGGGGATCAAACCCATGACCTAGGTATGTGCCCTGACCGGGAGTCAAACCCACAACCTTTTGGTGTACGGGACAATGCTCCAACCAGCTGAGCCACCTGGCCAGGGTGGGACCATGTTTTTTTAAATCACACTGCAGAGTGATGGAAGTATTCTAAAACTGGATGGTGGTGATGGTTGCACAAGTGTATAACTTTACTAAAAATTATTGAGTCATATAGTTACAATGGGTAAATTTTACGATATGTAAATTATACCTCAATAAAGCTGTTTTTTTTTTTTTTTTAAGATTAACATCAGTATGCAAGCCCAAGCTTTTCAAGGCCTCCCGGTGGCGGGCTTGTGTTGCCTTTGGCTCTCTGTCCCTTCCAGATGAAGGGCTAGGTAGATGGAGGGAGGGAGGCGGCGGGGACAGGCAGTGAACTTTGTTGGTGACATTGCACTAGGAATTGGTGGGAGCAGAAGAGAGTGTGGGAGTTTGAAAAGGGGCTTCTTGTTGCTGAGGCAGTTCCTGCCTCTTTCCAGCCATGGGTTGGGCGGTGATTTACTAAATTAAGGAGCACAATCAGGGTTCCTCCATCTGAGACAGGCGTGCACACACGCACACCCTGACTCTGCTAGCTCTGTCCTTGAGCTTCCTTTCCTTTGATGGACGCATACACAAATTAAGAAAAAAATGTTTTTCTGAGGACGAGGTTACATTTGCTACCTCTGCCAGTTCGATTTTTCTCTTTCCTCAGCTCCTTGCTCTCTGTCTGCCATCCCCATCTCTGGAATGTGGTAGATATGGATCTCAGTTGGCAAACTCAGGAGGGAAAGAAATGTAACTTGTTTTTACTTTCCTATAACTGAACAAAATGTCTGATTTGAGACTTCATTTGGCTCGGTGGCATAAACCTCATCTCTGTCATGTGGGGCTCTCAGCCCCTTCACTGGAGTTGCGGCTCAGTCCTGTGGACTTCTCGAGGGCCCCTGCACTGTACGGCTCTTGATGTGGTCAGCCCGCACTGTTAAACTGGCCTTGTCCCTTCTAGAAGGGCCTTGGTCTTTGATCCACGCAGGCAGAGTGGTCTCTTGTGGGGCAGCACGGGGTCTCTCTCTGACTCTGGGTCTCCCAGTCACTGCTGGGACTGTGGGAATGGCAAGTGGAGAAGGTTTCCAGGGCCCTTTTGCAAGGACACCCTGCAGGGTCTCACTAACTCTCGTTTCCTTGCTGATACTCTCCTGTTTGCCATCTTGGGACCTTTGCACAGAGCCCCCCAAGAGACTCCTCCTGTGGTCTTCTGGACTGTCACCAATGCCCTGACCTACTCTCAAACTTCAAAGCCACAGTCTGACTCCTGTTCTGTGCTGTTGGACTGTGTCATACCTTCCCTGTGACAGTGAAGGCCACCAACTGGATGGGGGGACCGACTGGATGAGGGAGCACAGGGGTCAAGCAATGTTAGAAAACGCCTGTAATAAACAGCCAGGCAAACTCTGTGTCAGCTTACAGATCAGGGTGTTATTCTGCTCTGCGGACATAGCCAGTCTGAGCGTTACAGTCTGGGTCTTCCTCTTCCTCCTCTCCGCAGCATCTTATGTGATTAAATATCCCTTTGCAAAACTCTTATCCCTTGGCTTTGGAACAGAATTACTATTAAGTCTCCTCCTGCCTCTCTCACCATTTTTTCCCTGTTTCTTCTAGCTTCTTTCCCTCCTTCTGTGGGAATTTCTACCAGGGTTCTCTCCTAGCCCTCTTATATTCTTTTTCTGTACTCTGCTGTTGGTGAGCCCAGCTGCTTCCACAGTGTTACGTTCCCTTTCTAGGTAAGTTGTTCCTGGACTTATGTCTCCAGCGCTAAGCTCTTTCCAAAGGCCTGGACCAGAATTTTCTACAGTAGGGAAGCCGGGGACCGATGCAGTGACACCTGAAACCAGTTTGATTACTGTAACCACATGGAAAGCTTGAGCTGTATGGACTCCCATGCTTTGGTAGCTCTGATTCAAATTTAGTAGTTCTGGGACATGGCCAAGGAATGTGCATTTTAAAAGTTCCTCATTATGGAGGGGCGAATGTGGGGATGTGGTATTAATGGTCAGTCAGTTTTGAGAGCTGCTGGCCTCTTGGATAGAGCAGAATTTGAGTTGGGCAGACATTGGTTCAAACCTTGGCTTCTCCACTTTGTCACTGACTCTTAACTGGAAGTTGTTTAGCCTTTCTTGACCTCAGTTCCCCAGCTTGTTAGGTGGAGAGGACGTTCTATCACAGGGTCCTGGGGAAGAGTGTAAGGTGACAGTGACTGTGAAGTACCTAGTGTGTTCTTGGCACACAGTTGTATGTGCCAGGATGCCTTGCAAACATCCTTGCTGAGAGCCAGGCACTATGTTTGGGATACTTCAAGAGGAAGATCTTGTGTCTAACAGGAAAGATAAACATGGTCTTATAAGGGGCCCAGGTATCAGGGAGAAAGCACTGCTTTTTTTTTTTTTTGCTGTTGGGAAGGGCATAAGAGAAGGCTTCACATGGGAGGACGCATTTGAATTACATCTCACATTTATGAGGTGATTTCCAGACCAAAAGGGGCATTTCAGGCTGTGGTACGCACATGTGCAAAGGTCCCATGGTTGCACCCTTCATGACCAAAGGTTGAAGTACCAGTTTCCAGTGAATGAAAAGAGCCAGATGATGGCCCTTGCCAATAGTCAAACTTAACTGCAGGTGATGAGACCCTGAAGATTTTCAGAGCAGGAGAGTGCTGGATCCAGAGGTGTATTTTAGAAAGGGTGCTCTTTCAGCATGAGGGAGGTAGCCCAGAGGGAGGCCTCACTGTTTGTGGTGAGAAAAGGAAACTGCAGAAGTCCAGATGATAGTGACAACAAGAATGGAGAGGGAGGTGGTGGATTTAGGAGGTAAAGGTGCCTGGATTTGTGACCAGTTAGTTGTTGTGGACAAATGAGAGAGCTGATGTCCCAGGTGGCAATGTGGGTAACCAGGTGCCATTAGCTAGGATGTCTACAGGTGAAAAGTCGCAGTTAAGAGGAAGGGAACGAAGGGCATAATTTGTGGTTTGTTAAGTGAAGAGCCCATGGAACATGCAGATGGAAATGTCCAGCAGTTAGTAGAAATAGGTCATGAGTTCAGGGACAGTTTGTGCTGAGAGAGAGGTGGGAGCGTAGGAAGACAGGTGGAAGAAGCCCCTGACCTGGTTCAGAGCACCTGTGGCAGGGTGGAACGTGAGAGGAGGTGACCCCCATGGCTGGAACCCCAAGAGCACCGATGTATGCAGAGCGGGTGGAGGAAGAGGACTGGCTTGAGAGGTAGGTGGGGGAATCTGAGAGAGTACAGTCTTAGAAGCTAAGGGAACAGAGTGTTCCACAGTGCAAAGGAGGGACTGGTTGCTAGTGCAAACTGGTCTTTGTGACGACTCAAGGTCACGTACGAGAGAACGGGCCAGACTGGGAGGACAGGAGCTGGGCTCAGGGCTCAGTGTAAGATGAAAGGATGTTTGCATTTGCAGTGTCACCGAGGCCATGGAATAGTAGGTGCATAATGGCTATTTATTGAGCTTCGGTGACTGAAATATTCGTCTTGTTATGCCAGAACATGGTCTCCAAGTCATTTAAGTACCCCTAAAATGGAATGTGAGAGCTCCCCCATTAGTTTTATAGTACTTTTACATTTTCAAAAATTATTGCTATTTCAGAGTCCTGCTCTGAGAAATAGCGAAGGTGAGATGATGATGTAACAATAGCAGTGGTTCTCAAACCTCAGTGCACAAGAATTGTACAGAGTTGGTTAAAATGCAGATCCCCAGGCCCTGCCCCAAGAGATTTCCATCCTGTGAGTCTGGGGTGGGCCCTGGGAGTCTGCATTGTTAACGGGTTCCCCTGTGCATCTGACGCGGGGGTGGAGGCCTGCTCTTTGAGAACGGGGACTGAGAATGTGGTCATTGTGTCCGCCCTCAGCTCTCTCCAGTCTGCCCTTGTCTGCCCACAGCTCTCTCCAGGAGAAGATGAGGTGTGCCTGCTGCCCAGAGGTTTCCCACTCTTTTAGGTTCAAGGATAATCTACTCAGCAAAGCACACTCTCACGTCGGAATTAGGAGAGAGTCTTCACACACACTTGCAGACTCACATCTGTCCTCACCGTGGCTCACGCTCTCTCTCGTAGCCCTTTCTTTTCCTCCACAGGCTTACTACAGTCCCTGTGTATGTTTCTAGCACTTTGCTTTCTTCTTTTCAAGAGATGAAAGTATTTCCATGTAGAATTTTTAAAGATCTTTTCCTCATTATCTATGTAACTATTTGTTTTATGCTCTAACATACTTTTTCACCCAAATCCATCACCTCTGTGCTTCTCCTCATGCTACTGAAGCATAATGAAACCTGCACTGGCCTGTGACATGATGTCTCTTTCTTCATTATTCACAGTCCTGTTATTGGCAATGCCACCTACTGCGCAGTACGTCATTTATAATGTAACAACTGTAAACCCTTTCTACCAATAGCTGGCACCCACGAGGTAAATTGTATGATGTCTGTTCAACAACCTCTGTGAGCAGAGCGACCTCATTGTGTGTGCGGAAGACTCCCAGTTCTCTGCAAACCCCAAAGTCCACAAAGGCTTGGCTTGAGTGAAATATTAAGAGAATATATTTGACATCTGACCTTGTGCAAAGAATAGTGCTGTGTACTTTCTGAGCAAGAGCCCGGCTTTAAGCGGAGGTGGAGAAGAGAAGGGAAGGAGTAGTTTTGGGGCTGGCTTTTCTTCAATTTAGGCATGTGAGAGGAGAGAGCTCAAGGGGAATGAGTTCGTGGGGGGTGGGGGGGCGATGCTCCAGCTAGGCTAGGAAGGAGGCGGGATGTCAGATTTCCATACATACATGTATATTTATTTATTTTTTGCTGTGAAATTGGGGAAGTACAGAACAGTGGCATCATAGTCAGGTGGTGAAGATGAAATGAGTTAACAGAGGTAAAATGCTTAAAAAAAGTGCCTGGCATAGGCAAATGTGTGTTGTCTTCTAGGACTCAAAGCCCCTCCCCGCTGCCGGGTTCCTGAGGGTGAGCCAGGATTGGAGCCCTTCAGGCTAGCTCTTGTCTCAGAAGGGCGGGAGAGACCGGAAAGCTCCTGTTTCTGGCAACTCTGATCCGGCAAGACTGGCACGAGTCTGTGCACACCTCACCCTGTCTCGCTGCTACATAGGGAGAGAAGCAGACACGCATTTGTGGCAAAAGATGAGCCCGAAGGGAGAGCTCTGGGTGGCCCAAGGGGACCCCGCCACCCTCCCTCACAGGTGTTTTGTGCCTGGAACAAGTGTAGTGCTGGGAGCCTGGGTGTGCCGAAGGCACTGTGAAGATGAGGTTCCCTCACTCCCAGGCCGTGCAGGATTGAGGACCCTCCCAGGGGTCCTGCATTTGGACCACCATGAGTTCTGAGATGAGTCTGAGGCCTGCCCACCAGGCTCTGAGGGACACATGCAGCCCCGAGTCAGAGCCCCTGTTTGAGAAGTGGATAGAAATGCCAGTGGGGTGTCCCTGATCATCCTGCTGTGATTTCTGTTATCATCAGGTTTGCCAGAGAGCCAGAAGTCTTTGTGGGGCTTTCGTGCATCAACGATAATGATCATAACAAAGCGCAGTTTATTATTTCTCTCTTGTATGTGTCATCCTAATGCACCAGGCACACACCCATTGCAGAAATACTAGGGTTATAAAATACGCTAACAGATAATTGCAGATTATAAACCACATGGCTATTGCATCTTATGCTAATTCTCTCTGCTGGGTGGTGAGAGGGAGAGAAGGGATGGGGGAGGCAGCTATAGTGGGTGTTTTTGGATGAGAGAATTAGGTTGACATCATGGGTTGGGGAAACTGAGTGAGATCTCCGCTCTGGGATTCCGATTGAACTGCTCTAGGTGGGACCTGGGCAGGTATGTCATAACAGCTCTTCTGGAGCTCGGGTGGCAGGTGCTGACCTGGGAAGCAAGACCTGAAGTGTGTGATCCTAGGTCAGTTGCAGCCTCTGTGTTTGTGTCTCTTCTGGCAAGTGGACTAATAAAAGTGTTTAGTCATAATAATGACCTTTATTGAGGGATCGTTAAGTGCCAGTGCTTTGCATACAATATTCTTAATCCCCACAACAATAAAGTATATTATCTGTTTGTTTGTTTCCTTGAGCATAGAGGATTTAGCCCTCTTGGTCACTGTGTTTCCCACCAGTCACTGACACATGCCAGGCTCTTGTAAATATTTGTTGAGTGAATTCGCGGGTGGATGAGTAAACCCTGCCAGGTAGTATTCCTCTGTTTCAGATGAGAATATAATATCCATTGTATATAGAAGTAAAGTGACTTGGTGAGTGAGTGACACAGTTGCAATTGGAACTTACGACGGTATGAAGCCATTTCTTGGACTATTGGCTCTGTTCTCTGGTATATGTAGGGTTGCTGTGAGCATAGAATGAGGTAAATGTGAAAATGTTTCAAAGATTAAACACACTGTGGCAGGTATTAACAGATATTTAAAAAAAACATGGCTCTGTTGCAAAATAAATTTGGTAAATGCTGAGGTAACTGAATTTAAACAGGTTACTTTATTGTAAGACTTCTTAGAGTCTCTAGCATGATTCATGAGTTTTCGCTATGCAGACGCTGTCCTGAGTGCTTTGCGTATATTAATGCAGTTAAGCATATCATAACCCTATGAAATGGATACTGTTACACGCAGATGAGGACACCGAAGCTCAGAGAGGAGTGAATTAATTTGTCCCGGGAAACATCGCTGTGAAGCAATGACACTGTCATGTAGATATCATGTGATTATAGAATCAGGCGATTGTATCCAGGTGTGTGGTTTTAACCACCATGCTGCAGCTGCCCGCTCTGTGTGGAGGTGCCCCAGGGCTTCCCGGACCAGGCAGGGTGTGCACGAGCTTTCCAGCCCCTCCTGTTCCCAGACACCTTGAAGAATGGTATTCTTTGGGACACACTGTGGTAAATATGCTGTAGTGTTGCAGTGGGTTGCAACCACAGCCAGATGCCATAAGGACTGATGCCATAAGACAAAGGACAGAGCTGGGAGCAGATAGGAGAGGTTGCAAGGCCAGTGCAGTGATGGAGACCAGCAACGCCCAGCAGGTGACGCAGCAGGAACTTGGTGTTTAGAGGGGATGGCAAACTCCCTGATAAGAGTTGTGCTTCCTCTAATCTGCATACATCTTAGAGTGCCTGGGGGATTGGTTTGACTCAGTGTTTCCTGATTAAACATTTCAGAGAAGGCATTGTCTGCTCCACATTTGCCAGCAGGTGGGGTGAGATGAGACAGTGTTTTGAAGTGTAAGTGTGGTGACTCCTCTTGCTCCATTTGTACTCACTGGTATTGGGAAATGTTCTTTTTTAAAAAGATTTATTTATTTTTAGATAGAGGAGAAGGGAGAGGGAGAAAGAGAGGGAGAGAAACATCAATGTGTGGTTGCCTCTTGTGCAACCCCTACTGGGGACCTGGCCTGCAACGCAGGTATGTGCCCTGACCGGGAATCGAACCAGCGACCCTTTGCTTTGTAGTCCGGTGCTCAATCCACTGAGCCACACTAGCCAGGGCAGGAAATTTGCTATATATAGTCTCACTCTATGTAATGGAACACCTTTCATCTACCAAGCTCCTTTTCTTTTGCGTATGTTTGAAGAAAGGCTTTCTAGAATATAAAATGCAAATCCCTGAATAATTAAAAGAAAAATTCTGAACACATTGCATCCTTTTTCTGGTAGGGCACAATCATTAGAAATTTCAGTCACCGAACCCGCTGTGATACTGCGAGGCCCCTGGGAGAGAGGAGGTGCCTCCCGATGGGCCCAGCGCCTGCGTGGTCACGATGGCC
>PVJI01005896.1:0-91631 GCA_004026765.1 Micronycteris hirsuta
GGGGGGTTCTCAGGGAGGGCCCCTAGAAGGGGACAAGCATGGGAGGGATCAAAGAGAGGAGGGGGAGTGGGGGACAGAGAGGGCCAAGGCCTGAAAGTGGACTGTCCTTGCTGCATGAGGCAGAGAGGAGTGGGGAGCAGGTGGCACTCCCAGCCAGGTCGGGGTAGGGCGGCCTCAGGCCCAAGCTGAGCGCTGGGAGCACGGCAGGGTTTAAAGCAGGAGAGGGTCACAGTCAAATCTGCTTTTTTTTTTTTTTTAAGATTTTATTTACTTACTTTTAGAGAGAGGGGAAGGGAGGGAAACATCAATGTGTGATTGCCTCCCATGAACCCCCCTCCTGGGGACCTGGCCCGCAACCCAGGCATGTGCCCTGACTGGGAATCGAACCAGCGACCCTTTGGTTCGCAGGCCAGCACTCAATCCACTGAGCCACACCAGCCAGGGCTCAAATCTGCCTCTTGGAAAGACCCCTCTGGTGGTGGTGGAGACAGTGGTCTGAGAGGCAAGGGGGCTAGGGGGCCAGGGGGAGGCTGGGACGGGTCCTGGGAGATGCCAGGCCCTGCAGGGAGGAGCACAGCAGCCACCTGTGTGTACCCAGGCCCGAGAAGAGTGGCAGTTCAGTGGGAAGACACTGAAACCAGGTGAGCATGACGTGCCTGAGGGACCCCTAGGTAGTGACGTTCAGGGACTACACCGCACAGGTCTAGCCTCAGGAGATGGGGTTGAGCTGGGCTCAAAGTCAACTTGGAGTCTGGGGGTCCAGCTATGAGGTGTAAGTTTCTCAGGGTGTCAGCACTCAGAGGGGGGAGGGGAAGTCTGCACCCACAAGACTGGGGGGCCAAGGGGAGTCTGCCCCCACCCAGGAACCCTGGCTCCCCACCCCACTTGTCTTGCCCCAGCCACGCCGAGGGCAGCCGCACCCCTCTGGATGCCTTCCAGCTGGCAGCAGGCGCAGCCCGCGAGGATGCGTCCAGCCCGGAGCCGGAATCCGCAGGTGAGCCGACCTCCCACTCCGGCCCTGGGAGGCTCCGCTGGGGGGCGACCCCTGGGACCTGCGCTGTCCAGTCCAGAAGCCACTAGCCACGTATGGCCGGCTACTCACATTAAAGCTAAAAGTCCAGGTCCTCTGTTGTACTCGCCACATTGCAAGCACTCTGTAGCCGCGTAGCCGGTGGCCAACGCGCCGTATGGCGCAGGCGTGGTGGCGCAGCGCGGTCATGGAGAGTTGTGAGCACTGGTCCAGAACGGGGTTTTTCAGCCTCCGCTCCACAGCCGCCAGGGACCAGGTACCTCCTGGCGGGGGCGCTGTCCAGCACACTGCAGGGCACTCAGCAGCACCCTTGACCTCTCCCCACTAGGTGCCAGGAGCACCCTCCTCCCCAGTCGTGACAACCAAACACTCCAGACAGGGCCAGATGTCCTTTGCCCTCCCCCCTGTCCCCCCCCCGTGAAGAACCCACTGAGCTCAGCTTCGTTCCACAGAAGGATGGACAGAGGGCTGGGGATGCAGACACAGCGCCCTTCTAAATCTTCTTCCAGAGCCAGTGCCTCCGGTGCAGGAGAAGCAGGCTGCTCCCCCGGACAAGGACGAGGCCCCCCAAACCCGGGGCAAAGGCATCAAAGTAGAGCCTGGCTGGGGGGAGACGAAAGGCGAGGAGGACAGCGGGGACGAGGAGCCGGCGGGCCACCCAGCCCCGCCACGGCGCGAGTTCACATCAGTCATCCGGACGGGGGCCCTGAAGCAGGACCTCATGCGGCCCTGGGGCCTCGTGTCTCCCGGGGATCCCCCGCCTTCCCTGCTCCATGCGGGCTTCCTGCCTCCCGTCATGCGGGGCCTGTGCACGCCCAGCACCATCCGCTACGGCCCAACGGAGCTGGGCCTCATGTACCCGCACCTGCAGAGGCTGGGCCCGGGCCCCTCCTTTCCCGAGGCCTTCTACCCGCCCCTGGGCCTGCCCTACCCGGGGTCCACGGGCACCAGGGTGCAGCGGAAGGGGGACTGATGACTGGGAGAGCCTCTGACAGAGCTGGGCCCCGGGACAGGCACAGGCCCCTGAGGGGGTAAGGAGACAGGGGTCCCGGCCCCATCGGCGCTTCAATAATTAAAGACCTGCTCCCCACCTGTAGCTCGGTCTCTGGGAGCCACGGAGCTCCTCCCCCTCCCTGCCACCCCTTCCCTCCCCCTCCACCCTCCCGCAGGCCCAGCCTTCCCCGTCACAAAAACCACCGCTTGGAGCAAAGGGAGGGTCAGGTTTTAATGTCCTGGTCCTTGGACCCGGGCCGGCCAGCACCCGGCCATTCCCCGCGGCCCTGCTGCTCACTCCGGCGGTGGTCGGCCGGGTTCATCCGGGCCATCCGCGGCAGCCGTCCCATCATCCTCGGGCACCAGTTCAACATCCAGCTCCAGCTGGCCCATGTAGAGGCCGACAGCACAGGCCCAGAGCAGGCCAGCTGCAAGCACAGCGCCCACACCCGCGGCTGCGCCCCCCAGCGAGAGCTGCATGGGCCCCCGCAGCGCCGCCAGGCCCACCATGTAGGAGGCACCGCCCCACACCACGCACAGGCCGCCCAGCAGGAAGAAGCCTGTGGAAGAGGGCGAAGGCCAGAGTCAACGGAGGGGACGCCCGGGGTCCTGGGCTCGGGGGTGGGAGGAAGGCCAGGGTCAGGGAGGCAGATCCTGGAGACAGAGCTGGGGTCAGGGGACTGAGGTGGACTTAGAGCAGGGATGGGGCAAGCTCAAGGGCAGAGCAGCCGTCAGGGGTAGTACAGAACCAAGGTGACCAGGCATGAGGAGGTATCAGAGGGGTATCAAGGACCTAGAGGTGGGGTCCAGGATCAGTGGAGGTGTGTGTGGGGGGGGGGCTGGTCTGAGAGCAAAGGTAGGGTTGGAGGGGCAGGGGCTGGAACTAGGACCCTCTGTGCTCACAAGTCAGATTGGAGGGGCAGCCCCACTGCCATGCCCTGGGCCACCCACTCTGGGGGGGTCTAGTGCCCACAAAGTGGGGGTGGGGTGGGGGGTTGGAAGGTCGACACAAATGAGGGCAAGGCAGCTTTCAGTGAGGGAAGAACAAGGGGTTCTACGTTTACTACTGGGGGCAACAGGGCAGGAGGACATCTACATTCACCAGGGAAGGGGTTCTGCATTCTGCAGCCGGAGGGGTGGGGGAACACCCACACCCCCTGGCGGGGCAAGAGTGGGAGCCCGCACTCACCATAGGCAGCTTCCCGACCCATGTCACTCTGCATAAAGGAGATGACCCCAATGCCAGATGCCAGGAGGCCATTTCGAAACCAGGAGAGGAAGGCTTGGAGGGAGGCGGGAGAAGAGGGAGAAATCAGCATCAGCCCAAACTCTGCCCCCAAAGCCCCTCAGTCCAGACAGTCAAACGGAGGGGCATCTAGTCATCCCACCACCCCATCCTGCTCCAGAGTCCCACCGTGTCCTGGCACCCCCCACCTAACCCTATGTCCCCAAACCCTCTCTGGTCTCCATCTCTGAGACCCCTTTCCCCAAACTGCAGCACCGAATAATTCAAGACAGTCCGCAGAACCTAGAGGAGGATCTAGGACCGAAATTGCAGACCCTAAATCTGAGGACAGGAAGACTCCAAGAGGTCATCTTGGTCCACCCCCTCCCCATATATGTATCCCCACAGGCTGCCCTCACTTCTTTCTCAGACCTCCTGGCACAAACTGTTCCGCTTCCCCAGATTTGATGTCATTCACATCCGTTCAAGTCCCTGGTGTGGACGCTAGTGGGCTAGCTGGGTTACAAAACCCCCACCCCTACACCATCCCGTATCTAGACGCCCCATCCTCTCCAATCTTGACGTGAGGCCCCGCCCCCTGCAGCCTGGATCACCTCGTCCTCCAATCATCCCATAGCTTTTCTACTATTGGTTGTTCCGTCCTCCAATCAGAAACTTCTCTCTCTTCTGTGGGGATCCGTACTCCCGCCTTATGCAGGGTGGTCGCCTCTTCAACCCCAACTGGCCCTTCCAAGAAGGACCCTTCCTGTAGACAATTCCCCGCCCTTACTCCTCTTTGGAAGCCTCCCTCGTTCGGACAGCACAATCCCATCAGGCTGCCTATCCTAGCCAGCCCAGCCTCCCCGACCCCTACTGCACCCCACTAACTCGTCCCATCCGCAAGCCCTTCTCTCCTATGCGGACACACTGCGCTCTTGCAACCGGCGCTTCCCTGCGCGTATACGGAAGCCCTTCTCCCTCCGGCGCCGGGGCCCTGTTTCTAGCAGAAGCCCCAGCCCCTTCGACTCGCGAGCGCGGACTGCTCGGCTGTCCCGAGCCCCTTCTGCCGACGAAGACGACCCGCGCCCCAGCCCCAGACCTGTCTCGTGCGCCTTCCTGAGGAGCCAGGCGTCCGCGCGGTCCAGCTCGGACACGGGGGGCGGCGAAGCCCCGGTGCGGGGGCCGTGGCCGGGGGCGAAAGACCCCCGGGCGCCCCCGCTCCGGGGCCGCGGAGGCGGCAGCAGCGCCCCCCGGAAGCGTAGTCGGGCCAGGCGGGCGGCCCGAGCCCACCACCAGCCGCCTCCCATGGTTCGCACTACGGACGCCGCGCCCCGCCCCACCTCACAAAGCATCCGTAGGTTGAAATACTCGTCACTCACACAGAGCGGCTCAGCCATTGGCTTTGCGCGCGTCACTCAGGTCCAGACTGCACCGCCCATTGGTCAAAATGCAACGATTCCCTCTTCTGTCATCTGTGCCGGTACTAGGCGTCCCACCTTGGTTCTGCTGCTGGACTACGAATCCCAGCGATCACTGTGCCCAGGGAAGGCCGGTCTTCAAAAGCCGGGGGCGCGATGTCTGCCAGGACTTGTAGTTTTTGTTGGTAACTTTAATTCCAATAGTCAAAAAACAAAAACAACGCAAAACTTTTGCAAAATCTCGGAAGAGCCCAGAGGAGAAAGTGAAATTCACCAGAAATCCCACCAATGAGCGATTTTTTATGTTTTATTTTATTCCTGTTCTGCATTTATTCATGTCCTATATTTTATTGTATTCCTGTCCTGTCTTTTTAACTATGCAGGCATAAAATAAAATGCTCTGAAAAAATAAATTAATTTTTGCACATAACAATAAGTCATAAACATTGACCGGTGGTATTATTTTTTCCACAGCGTAATTTTTTAAATTATAATTATTTTTTAAACATGGGACAAAAGCACCTAACGAAAAGTCACTGCCACCAGTGTCCCCGCCAGCCAATTGCCGTGCCGTGTCCCGCAGACTCAAGGTTATCGGTTCATACTGATGTATTACAAGGATGTAACACAAGTGATTCCCAGGCTCTAGGTTGTTTCCAGACTCGCCTGCTATAAACAATTTTCGTTTCCTTGTAGGTGTAAGCTTATGTCTGAGTCTAGAGGAACCCGAACTCACTGGCAAACTTGTTTCAAGCTTCTGCCTCTGGGTCCACATACGGCTTTATGTACCCCCTGTTGACCTTAAAAATAAAAGTCTTTTTTTTTAATCAGCAAAAATGGGTTTATCCGGGAATAGCAAAGAATTACAATTCGAGACAAGCAAGCTATAGCAAAACCGCAGGCAAATTCAACAAAGGAGATAAACATTACTTAAGGGGGAAGGAGGAAAAGGTTAGGAGGGCTTGTTTTGAAGAAAATCTATTGGGGGAAAGTGTGAATTCTGGGAGATGATGGTTTCTCACCAGCTGGGGGAGTTGATTTCTCGTAGGAGCTGCAATGTCCATCTTCTTCTCCTGCTGGGGCCTATGACTGATGATTCTTTCCTGTTGCCTTTTTTTCTGTTGGTTCCTGTCTGTAATGGACAATTTTTCCTGTAATTGACATCAAGTGGTACTGTGTGAGAGCTCCCCCTTCTGGCGGCCCGACTTTATTTTAGTTAGGTTTTCCTTTACTAATTTCCACCGTCCTTTCTACAGGATGGCATAATGATCTCTATACTTATCTGTCTCCGCCATCAGTCTGTCAGCTGCCAATGCACTGGTCCTTGACTAACACGTTTCCATGTCTCCCCACTCAGTGTAGGTAGGGGAGTTGGTAAATACTAATAGCAAACATTCGCTAACGGCTTTCTCTCTGCCCCAAGGCCCTGCTAGGCACATTATGTGCATAAAGTCATTTTGTGCATTTAATCCTCATTGTAACCCTAGGAGTTAAGGATTAGAATACTGTCTCTCTTATAGAGGAAAACGCGGCTCAGGGAAGTGAGATAATAAAAGTTCGTGTTTATTGAGCACTGTCCAAGTCTCAGACTCTGCTCCCGTTTTACAGGGAAACTCTCATTAAATCCTCAGAATAACGCTAAATGGCATGCACTGTTCTTACCTCCATGTTACAGAGGAGGAAGACAAAGATTAGATCGATTGCCTTAATGCACACTGCTAATTAGGTAAGTCCAATGCCAAATTACTAGCCGCTGCGCGAGTTTATGGAGCTCAGACTCATGCACGCTTTCATTCACCCTGTGCTTCCCAGACGCTTGGTCTCTAACTGCATTATGATCAGTAAACAAAACAGACAAAGTTATCTGTCCTAAAGTTCCTCTGTGTGATAGAGGGCATTTACAAAACACTACACAGAGCATCATTTTTAGTGATGAAATAACCGACTGCTTCCTCTGTAACACCGGCAACAAAGCAAGGATTTCCGCCCTGGCCGGTTCGATCCTCGTTCGGGGCACACAAGAAGCAACCAATGAATGCACAGATAAGTGGAACAATGAAGTGATGTTCCTCTCCCTCTCTCTCTCAAGCCAACAAATCTTTTTTTTTTTTTTTTTTTTTAAGCAAGGATTTCCACTCTCCTCACTTCTAATCAACATTGTATCAGCAGTCCTAGCCTAGCTAGGGCAACAAGGCAACAAAAAGAAACAAAAGGCACTGCCGTGGCTGGGTAGCTCAGTTGGTTAGAGCGTTGTCCCAATACACCAAGGTTGAGGGTTTGATCCCCCGTCCGGGCACACACAAGAATCAACCAATGAATGCATAGATAAGTGGAACAACTAATCAATTTTTAAAAAGGAAAAAATGAATAAAGATCAGAGGGAAGAAGTAAAACTGTCAATATTTGCACACAACGTGAAGAAAATTCTAAGGAATCAAAATAACTACTAAAATCAAGTGAATTTAGCAAGATGGTAGGATCAAAGATCAATATACAAAAACCCTAGCTGGAAGCAATTGTAAAATGAGATTGAAAATAATCCGCCTTCACCATAGTATCACACCAGAAAATTCTGAGGACTAAATTGAACAAAAGGCGTGATTTCTACACCGGAAAGAACAAAATCCTACTGAGAAGATCTAAACGAATGGAGACGCGTAACCTGTTCATGGATTGGAAAACTCTCTCCTCATGAAGCTTACCTTCTGTAGGGACAGGCGGTCAATAAGCAAGAACCTTGCTAAATAAGTCAGTGCTAGGGAAAGTGCCTGGGCCCCGAGGAGCCCAGAGAGGACACCCAACCTGGCCGGGACCCGGGGTCAGCAAGGGGGTGTCTGAGTTGAAGCCTGAACTCGGAGGCAGCATGGACCAGGTAAAGAGTGTTCAAAACCCTGCAGAGAACCACCGGGGCCCGAGAAAGCTTACCCTACAGTGAGTGTAAGGAGACTGAGCATAAATAATAAAATGAACTCCAATTATTTGCTGCCACGAGGCGGTTTCCTTGCGCGCCTGTGGGCAGCTGTGACAAAATTTTCTGAGCTGCCCCGGAGGTGCAGACACCCTTCGAATCCAGAGCGAGAGCTCTCTGCCCGCCCTCGTCACAGCCGGAGCAAAGGCTCCGTGGGCTCGACGCTCCAGAGGCACTGCATTCAGTTCCTGGGGCGCTTTCAGCTCCGATCCCGGGCACTACGGAGCCTGGAGAATTTGCGCGGGGACAGCCTGTGTTCGACTTACCTGTTCAGATCACTCTGCCTCCCTGCGGAGGATGGACTGTCGCGGAGGCAGATGGGAAACTTTAAAATGAACAGCTGGCCCTGACTGGTGTGGCTCAGTGGGTTGAGCATCGTCCCACAGAGCAAACGGTCACGAGTTCAATTCCTGGTCTGGGCACATGCCTGGGCTGTGGGCCGGTTCCTGGTGGTGGCCGTGCAAGAGGCAACCGGTTGATGTTTCTCTCACACATTGATGTTTCTCTCCCTCTCTTTCTCCCTCCCTTGCCCTCCTCTAAGTAAATAAAATCTTTAAAAAAAATAAATAAAAGGAACAGGTGACCCCATCAACAGTCACCTCTTTCGCTCCGTTCCTAGCCCAAACTGTCTGTGAACTTTCACCTGGACGGCTGAAAGCAACCGCCTCATCCGGTGGTCCCCAGGCCCCCCTCAAAGTAGATTCTCTGTGAGCTAACGCAGGAAACATGCACTGAGCATCCACAGTGTATCAAGGTCTGTTTGAGACGAGGACATAGCAATGAACAAAACAAACCACGCGCAAACAATGACCTGTCGCAGCCTATGGACATGACACTATTGGGGGAGAGGGACAAAGAATAATTAACATAAAAACCCATCAAGTGTAAAATCCATAAAGAAAATGGATTGAGGCGACGAGGCAGAGAGTGAGAGGGCGAGGCAGCCGCCTCCGCGACAGTCCCTGGGGCCGGCGGGTCCCCTCCCACACCCAGTCAGGGCCGATCTCTGGGACCATCAGAACGCCGTGGAAGTGACAGAGTGGGGACCCCCCAGCCCCTGTCAGTCTCTGGGTGACTGCTGCCCTCGCCCAAACCTCGTTGAGAGACCCAGAGTGGAAGCCCTCAGCTGAGCTGCTCCTGTGGGATTCCTGACCCTCCGAGGCACTGTGATAATCCCCGTTTATGGTTTTAAGACACTAGGTTCTGGGATGTGCCGTGTGAGAAGAAGCCAGCCTCATGGTGATGACGAGGAGGAGGAGGACTGCTCCAAGCAGAGAGGACAAGCAAGTGCAAAGGCCCTGAGGCTGGAGTGGGCCTGAATGTGGAGGAGTGGCCGGTGTGGGGGAGCGGAGCGAGCCATGGGAAGCCTGGGAGGAGAGGGAGTCCCAGAGGGGGTGCCGGCGGGGTGTTCTTGAGGTCATGGGGGCCGTGGTGAAGGCTTTGCATTTTATTTTTTATTTTTAAAAAGATTTTATTTATTTATTTTTAGAGAAAGAGAGGGGAAGGGAGGGAGAAAGAGAGGGAGAGAAACATTGATCGGTTGCCTCTCGCACACTCCCAACCGGGGAGCAGGCCCACAACCCAGCCATGTGCCCTGACTGGGAATCGAACCGGACAATACTCAATCCGCTGAGCCACAGCAGTCAGGGCCACAGGATGTTTTAAATGAGTATGTAGTCCAGTCTTTCCCTAAACCCTTCCATAGCTCTCCATCCTATTGGGCCAGGCCCCTTGACCTCTGCTCTTTCACCTCCTGGGGAAAAGAGCTTGTGTTTTATGAAGCGGGCAACAGGATTGAGAGCTACGGCAGGAGTTAAATTTGGGGAGGGAGTCCAAATGGGCTGGACTAGAGAGCCTGCCTGCTGGCCATAAATGCTGAGCATTAAATGGGCTTAAGTAGGAACTGAAAATATTTGAGACACATTGTTCGCATTCCTGGCTGGTGAAATGGTGAGGGGAGGCGGGGGCGGGGGCACGGCGGGGAGTTGGATGCAAGGAAGGGCCAGAGCGTGGAAAACAAATCCTCCTTAAAGAGACAGAGCAGCGCGCTGGCTTGACGCCCCGGCACCGGGGACCGGACCCATGGTGCTGCTACGAATCCTCAGGAGCTTTAACAAAACACTAGCACTGCGGCCCCACCGACCAGACAGCTGACCGGGTGTTGGCCTTCTCTTCTAGTGAATGTGTTGCTGTTTTCTTTAAATATTTTATTTATTTATTTTAGAGAGAGGGGAAGGGAGGGAGACAGAGAGGGAGAGAAACAGCAATGTGTGGTTGCCTCTCACATGGCCCTCATGGGGACCTGGCCTGCAACCCAGGCATGTGCCCTGACTGGGAATCGAACCGGGACCCTCGGGTTCCCAGCCCGCGCTCAATTCACTGAGCTACAACAGCCAGGGCTTCAATTTAATTTTTTTTAAGAATACATTTTGATCAAGAGCTCAGCAGGCCCTGGCGGGGTAGCTCAGTTGGTGAGCGTGTCGTGCCAATACGCCAAGGATACAGGTTCGGTCTCCGGCCAGGGTGTGTACAAGAGTCAGCCAGTGAGTGCGTCAGTCAGTAGAGCAACAAATCGATGCTTCTTTCTCTTCCAAAAATCAATCCATTTTTTTTTTTAAAAGCTCACCAGGTGTCAAGAATGGTTCTGAAAACTCTGGACACAACAGTGGACCAAAGGGATAGCTTTTGTAGCAGGGCAATTTAGAGTGTGGAGGGAAGGACAGTGTCACCTGGTGTGGCCCACAGGTCAGGTGCGCATGCAGGCTGTCCTCGAATTCCTTCAGCGGAAGTCTAATGCTTTCCCTGGACAGCTGCCCACGGCCGGCTGCTCACGCCTCGCCCTCCGTGGGGCCCCGTGCCTCCCCAGAGGCCCGGCTGTGCAGCTCGCCCCAGCCGCGGACCAGCACCGAACTGAAACTTGTCTCCTGGTCAGTTTCTACGGAGACAGGCACTTCCTGTGACCCTCGCTGGTCAGTTACTTACTTCCCCATATCTACCCAACTAGCACAGACTGCAAACCCCTCTTATCAGAGAAAAACAATACTTTAAAAAAAAATCCTCACCTGAGGATACGTTTGTGTTGATTTTATTTTTTAGATTTTATTTATTTATTTTTAGAGAGCAGGGAAGGGAGGGAGAAAGAGAGGGAGAGAAACATTGATGTGTGGTTGGCTCTCGTGCTCCCTACTGGGGACCTGGCCTGAAACCCAGGTATGTGCCCTGACTGGGAATCGAACCGGTGAGCCTTTGGTTCACAGGCTGGAGACACACAGAAAAGAGAAACATCGATTGGTTGCCTCCCCTATGCACCCCGACTGGGGATCCAATCTGCAACCAAGGGTATGCGCATGACCAGGAATCGAACCCACAAACTTTTGGTTTATGGGACGATGCCCCAGTGAACTGAGCCACCTGGCCAGGGTGAAAAGCAGTGCCTTTTTCTGTTTGATTCCGAGATGCTTGCAGATCTCTGAGAAGGAGGGTTCTGCCCCGCCACCATGGTCTTTTTGAGGAAAGTTTCTCCTTATCTCAGTCTGAATGTGTTGTTCTTTGACATCTCCGATGGTCTCGTGTATCCTTCATGAGGTTAATTCCTAGATTCCTTATAACATTCATCCCTTTGGGGAAGATTCTCTGATTTCCTGGTAATTTCCCAGTTGGTCACAGAAGAATGCTGTTGATTTTTAAATTCGAGTTCTAATTTCAAATCCCACGAAATCCGTCCTTTTCATGCGTCCGGGTGAGAGGTGTGTAGTGTCTTCACAGGGCTGGGCGACCATCACCACCATCCACCAGCGGAGCCCTTCATTGTCGCTGAGAGAAACCCCATCCCTTGCTCTGGCTGGTGTGGCTCAGTAGACTGAGCGCCAGCCTGCAAACCAAGGCGTTGCCTGTTTGCTTCCCAGTCAGGACACATGCCTGGGTTGCAGGCCAGGTCCCTGGTAGGGGGCGTGCGAGAGGCAACCACACACTTATGTTTCTCTCCCTCTCTTTGTCCCTCCCTTCCCCTCTCTCTAAAAATAAATAAATATAATCTTAAAAAAAAAAAAAGAAAGAAACCCCATACCATTCGCAGCCACTCCCCTGCCCGCTCCCCTCCCCCGGGCCCCGGCAACCACTCATGTGCAGTCTCTGTGCACTTGCTGATTCTGGGCATTTCACAGAGAAATGGAATCGCACAGAATGTGGCCTTCGTGTGGCTTTTTCACTTGGCATCATGTTTTCAAGCGTTCTCCCATAGCATGTGGATCAGTACTTGATTCCCTTTTTTCCCCTTGTCTTTATCCTCACCTCAGGATATGCTTTGATTTTTAGAGAGAGGAAGGGAGGGAGGGGAAGGAAGCCCGATCGGTTGCCTCCCTCCCACAAGCCGGAAACTCGGTGTGATTAAGGACCCTGAGACGGGAGATGACCCGATCGCCCGATCTAATCGCGTGGGCCTTTAGGAGCGACCCCTCCCCAGCTGTGGTCGGAGGTGTGCGGGCACAGCGAGGGCCAGAGCCACGGGCCGCTGCCGGCTGGGACAGGGAGAGGGCCGCGGGAAAAGGCAGGGAAACCATCCCTGTGCCTTCAGAGGGGAGAGCGGCCCCGGCCAGTTGGATTTTGGCCAGGGAGACCCTGTCACACTTGTGTCCTCCAGAACGGCAACAAACTTCTGTTTTTAAGCTACTAAGTTTGGAAAGTGTACAGCAGCCATGGAAAATGAATCCACGGAAACAGAGGCCAAAGTCAGTCCGATGGAGAGAAAACTCGGTGCTGCTCCCCCTTGCACCCTGGCGGAGTGTGGCTTCCTCAGAGAACACGCCTGGTTAATGCGCGGGCGGTGTCCGCCACCCACACGCGCCGCAGTTCTGAAGACTGCGAGTCCAAGGTCGGGGTGCCAGCAGGCTCGGCCTGGTGAGCGCCGCTTCCGGAGTCACAGACGGCTGGGTTCTAGCTGCGCCCTCGCCGAGTGGACGGGTCAAGGACATGATGGGGGGCAGCTCGGCGGGGTCTCTCTTGGAAGGGCACTAATTCCATCCTCGGGGGCTCTGTCCTCCTGATACCATCTCACTGGGAAACAGCAGAGGCATCTTTTAAATTTTTAAACAGATTTTAAGACAGGGAAACATCAATTTGTTCCCCCTTTTTATAAATTCACTGGTTGATTCTTGTATGTGCCCTCACCAGGGACCACACCTACCACCTCAGTGCATCAGGATGACACTGACCCACCGAGCCACGTGGCCAGGGCCGCATACTGACTTTGCAGGGACACGAACATTCGGTCTACAGCGGTCAGGGCTCCAGGTCCTTCCCACCCCGGAGCCGGCCCAGCTGTCCTGGAGCTGGCGTGCAGGCGGGCCTGGCCGTGAGGGCCACCGCGGTCTCTCTGAGCAGGTTGGCCCGGTGCCGAGCTCGGGCACTGTGGGGTGAAGCCACTGAGGACGGACGTCGCCTCGCGGCTGGCCGTGTGAGGCCATCCCCCACCCTTCCCGTCCACTCCAGGGCACGGGGGACAGGAGCCGGAGAGACGCCAGAACCACAGGCTCTTTAAAATAACTGCACCCTTTAATGGCAGTAATACAATTACCGGGTTAAGAGAGCACAGGAGAGAGGGCGGTGGCGCCTGGAAGACAGAGACGGAGTACAAAAGGGCGGAGTGGAGGCATGCGGCGTCATTGTAAAAATACAGTACGTTATATACATATTTGCACCATCGACTTTCGACTCTGAAATAGTATTTACATTTTTGTTACAATCCTGGTTAGAGCACAATTTTTCTTTAAAAGCTCGGCCTGATGGCAAATGAAGATCTGGGGTGAATTCATAGTCCCATGAGGTTCTTAGGCTGAATAGGCAGGAGGAGGCTCCAGCTTCTATTTCATCCACAAGTTTCCGTTTAAAAAAAGGACTGAATCTCCTTTTACAAAAGAAAATTCTCCAGAGAAGAACAAAACCACCGCCGCCACAGCGTTCTCACCTGTCGCACAGACGCTGAGGGCGGCAGCCCCCTGCTCGAGGCAAACACTGGTGGCCGAAGAAAAATCTCATGTTTATAAAAACAAGACAGAAAAGACACAGAGACAAACCGACCCAACCTGACCCTCACGCACTGACCCCGCCTCTGGCCCCGACGTCAACCATTTGTCTCCGGAGAGAGAGGTTTGGTGTAGCAGTCTCGTTTGCCCCCACCCCACGGTGCTGACAGCCAGAACCCTCCGGCCGGCCGCCAGGCTTCCTCACACTGGCAAAGGAGAGACAGGGGCCTTATGCCGGGGGGTTGAGGTGGCAGGACAAGGTGGCAGGCAGAAAAGGCTGACAAGGATTGACACATAGGCGGGAGGGACCCCCAGAGACGCAGGCCTCACTCAGTCCCCCCAGGCCACGTCCAGAGGGCAGGCCTCCTCTGGAGCTTGGTGGACAGGGCTGGACCTCAGCCGGGGGGCCCTGGGGAGGCGGGTGAGGGGAGCAGGACACAGACTTCTGGCCCCACCCCCACCTGCAGGGGGCCCCGGCCCCTCTCCTGGAGGACCTGGCAGGCCCACCCTGCCAGGGGCCCTCTCCTCAGCCCTTTGTACGTTAGTGCCCACAAACCCAGCAACCCGGGACATCTCTGCACCCGTGAACCTATCGCTTAAAAGCCAAACACATGGAACCCGAGGGCCCTGAGGACAGTGCAGGGCGGGGCGAAGACAGCAGAGGGCAGCCAAGCCACGGATCCTTGAGTGGTCCCCAGAGGCGCCAGGACCAGCACACCGGGCGCTCCAGCTTGAGGACCAGGACAGGCCCTGGCCCAAAGGGAGGAGGGTGCGGCTGGGACAGGGCGGGACGGGAGCGAATACTGTCAGAAACAGGCGGTCTGCAGACACTGCCTCCAGGGTGCAGCTCAGGGGCCCGCCCCCTGCCCGCCCTGCCGCCTCCAGGCCCACCTCTCACCCTGGAGTCCTCTGTCCAGGGCTGGGCTCAGGGTCAGGGTCAACGGTGGACTCCGGACGGAAGGTCGGGCTCGAGGACCGTGTGTGAATCCCCGTGAGATGGCAGCAGGAACGGGCTCGTTTCTCCCAGCCCCGGCACGCGCCCAGGGCGCCTTCCTGGACGTTTTTTCACCCCCCAACCCCAGTGGGTCCTGCAATGTGGGTGGCGCTGTGCTCGGGCCTGCTCAGCACCTGCTGTGTTCCCTTTGTCCTAGGGGCGCATAGGCGGAGGGGCCAAGCTGTGCCCAGAAAACCTGCCAGAACCCCTGTTTCCAAGAATTCCCTGAAAAATCGGGCCAGAGTGCTGACTGGGGACTCGCAGCTGCTCCCACGCACAAGTAGGTGCTCCCGGCAGGAGCCCGGGGGCCCGGCAGCACTGACCAGAACTGAAGGGGGTTATATACAATTTATATGTTTTAAAAAGAAAGCATTACCAGAGAGAGAAAAGAAAAGAAGAGAAAGTAAGTAGAGAAAGAACACCCAGACCCCGCCCCCCGGGGCCCCAACTCTGCCTGCTGCACTTAAATACCGCCCTGGGAGGGTGGGGTGCGGGCGCTGGGCTCCAGCGTAACACTACTGGCAGAAGGGGGAGGCCGTGGGGTCGAAACCTTTAAAAACATCTTTCAGGGACCCTGCGTCCTGCTCGCCCTCGCGGGCCGGGCTGTTGCCGGCGAACGGGCTCCCGGAGCCCGTCTTGGGCGCCTGTTTCACAGTCCCGAAGAGGGTGGGCACCGGCAGGTTGTGCACCCCGGGCTGTGGCGGGGCGCCCTCTGGCAGCGGGGCACCCGTGGCGGCAGCTGGGGCTGCAGCAGCCTTGGGCCGGGGCCGGTTGTAGCTGTTGTATCTGTCCGTGGCCGTGGCCGCGGCCGCACCCCCATCTGCTCCAGACTTCCCTGGCTCTGGCTGCTCCAGGGCAGACTTGCGGACAAACGGGGGCTCCTTGGCCTTGGTGGCCGAGCTCTTGCCGTTGCCCTCGGGGCCCTTTGGTTGGGCACCCACATCGGCGGCGGGCTCTGCGGCTTTACCACCCGCGTTGGGAGTCCTGGGGTCGTAGAGGCTGATGCCGCTCAGCACGCTGCTCTGCCCGCTCCCGCTGCCCTGGCCCAGCCCACCGGCTGCCAGCACCCGGGGGTCATAGGGGGCAGTGGCTGGGGGAGAGGACTCCCCGCTGGGGCTGGCGGCTGGAGAGGGAGCTTCGGCAGAGCAGGACTTGGCAGCACGGGAGGAGGCGGCAGAGTCTGCCGTTTTCTGCAACCGAGGGTCGGTGGGGGCCTTCCGCACCCGGGGGTCACTAGGCTTGTCGCTAGGGCCTGGGGTGGTGGAGGGGCCTGCAGCACTGACAGTCTTGAGGATGCGAGAGAGGAGCTCGAAGTCGGGCAGGGTGGAGCCGGACGAGCCGGGGTCCGTGGAGGTGCCCGGGCGCTGACGGGAGTTCGGGGGACCCGCGGCGGCGGCCCGATGCAGCCTGGGGTCCAGCGCAGGCATGGACTGCAGGGCTGCAGGAACGGGGGGCACGTCCTGCTTGGGGATGGGCAGGGGAATCAGGTCCTCCGGGTTCCAGAGCACGGTGCGGGCAAAGCTCGGCTTGCTCAGGGCCACATCCTTCTTGATGTGGCTGAACTGCTGCAGCTGTGACCGCGGGTCCCGCAGCGGGTGCCCTGGGAGGGGGTCCAGGGGAATGCTCACAGCCTTCTCCCGCAGGGCCCGCTCCCCCTCCTCCTCTTCTGCAAGGAGTGGTCCGGACCCCTTGGAGCCGCTGGGGCCCGCAGGGTTGGAATGAAGGCCGCCTTCGGGCTTGGGGGCAGGCAGGGAGCGAGCCAGCCGAGGGTCGGAGGGCCCTGTGTCGCCTGGGCCCGAGCCGCTGGAAGCCTCAGCATGGCGGGTGAGCCTGGGGTCCCGGCTGAGGCGGGGGTCAGCCAGCCGGCCTCCCGTGAGGTGTCCCTTCTGGAGGCGAGGATCCCCCAGCCCACTGCTGCTCAGCTCCCCGACGGAAGCCTGGGGTCGGCTGGACGTCTGCTGTCTCAGGGTCTTAAGAATGGAGGTGACGCTGCTCCCACCCTCGTCCTCGTCACTTGAGTACCAGTTTCCAGTGTCACCTGAGAAAGAGCAGAGGAGCAGGGAGGGGTGAGCGGCCACCACAGCCAGCACCAGCACCCTCGGCCCCACGGCAGCCCGCCAGGGTGCACACCTCCACTCCCCCTCTGAAGTACCCTGTCCCTGCGGGCTGCTGCAGAGAGCCAGTGCGCTCCGGCTGGCCCAGCACCGACCCTGGCAGGTCCCCGGCTCAGGGCCCCGTCCCCGGACCCTTCCCCAGTGTCGGCACTGTTCCAAGTGCTCTGTCTTGCCAACCCGCAGAGTCACCTGCAGGCAGTGTTGTTATCAGGCCCATCCAACAGATAAGCAAACAGAGGCATGAAACGGCACCCTGAGAGGGGCAGAGCGGGACTGAGCGGACTTCAAGCCTAGGGCGCCGGGCAGCCTCAGGCCCCAACGTGGCGGCCTGTGCACAGCTACCACTGACTGGGCTCTCACTGCTCTTGGGGCTTGCAGACACCTGCCCCCAGGCCCCTGAAAAGTTACCACATTCCAGGGAAGGGCAGTCACCAGCTAAGAGGCAGGGCTGGGTGGGCAGACACAGGAACTAACCCAATCCAACGTCCTAGGCAGATAAAACCAGAGGCGCCAGGAGAGGCGGCTGTCCCCCATCCCACTGTCCGCACGTGCTCCCGGGCTCCTGTCATGGCCACCGTGGCCTCTGGCTTCAGGTTATGAACACCATTTGCCTGCCCCACCTCACCCTGGCGGATGCCACCAGGCCACCACACAGCCCATGCCACTCAGCAGCTGTGCGCGACTGGTCGTTACTGGTCACGTCAACGTCCAATGTCTCCTCCAGGGACCAGCCCGCCCCTCCTCGACAGGGTCAGGGTCTCTCCTGACCCCCGAGACCCAGAAGGGCAGCCCTGACTTCCAGTTTTCTCAGGGACACGCATCAGGCCCGCCTGACTTCACAGCCCGAGGCAGGGGTCCTCCCTGGCCACAGGCTCCTTGCCGGTGCAGAGCCCGATCTAGGCACTCCCCACCTCTCCCCTGCACGGCGGCCCTGGAGGGGCTGCGCCCGTCAGAGAAAGCCCCTGCCCCGGGGAGGACACGTGCCTTCCTCATTCTCCCGGTCCTGCTTGCTGCTCTCAGCCAGCCTCCTCGCTCTCTCCTCCTCCTCCTGCTGCTTCTGCTGGATCCTCAGGTACAGGGCCCTCTGGGCTGAGGGCAGGAAGTCGGGGACACCGGCGCCCGGCTTCGGCCGGCCTGGGGGCCCTCCCTCAGAGAAGCTGTCGGGCTCCAGAGGGTGCTCGGGGAAGAGGTGCTCCCCAGGCTCCCCTGGCAGCTCTTCGTAGTGCCCGTAGTCCTCTGTGGCAGGGAAGAACCGAGGGTTCGTGTCGGGGAGGGCCTCGAGGTGCCGACTCCAACCCACCCAGGCCCTCGACTGGAGAGCCGCCCCGTGGGATGGTGATGGCGATGCGTGAGGATGCGCGACCCACCCCTTCCTGCCCTCCCGGGGACCCCCAGGGAAAGCCCCACAGCGGGGGACGGAGTGGCTAACCAGGATGCTGCCAGGATGAGGATGGGGTTCACGGTGAGGTTCAGTGACACGGGCAAATGCCATGACATGGAAACAGGGAGGGACATCACACAGATGTTTGTAAAATGCAGAGAGGAGGCTTTGGAAAGACAGACAGAAAACAGTCCCTCTGGGAATGAGACTCGGGACAGAGGGGCAGAGAGATCTTTTCACTTTTTACCCCACACGCTCTGACCTGTCTGAATTATTTGCCACAAGCACCAGTTTCACGGTTTCTTTGCAATAACGAAGAGAAACACGGCCTCACGTGCTTTTAGGCGCTGGGAACTACCCACGGGGAGCGAGAGCAGTGAAGAACGAGGGGCACCAGTGCCGCGAGGGCCGCTGTCGCCCAGGCAGCTCAGGGGGCTCCTCCCCCTCGTGCCCGCTGCTGCGCGTGGGGCGGGGGTGCTGCACGGCTGGGCGGGGACAGGGGACCCGGAGACCACGCGCGTGTGTCCCACCCCCAGAGACGGAAAGTGCCCGTCAGTGCTGCCCCGCAGCACGCTCTGCAGGGACGAATGTGCCACGTGGCCGCCACTGTCCTCACGGGCCCAGTGCACCAGTGAAGGGCAGCTAGCGCCATCAAGACAGTGAGCCTGTAAGGTAATTTAAATTAAACATCTGGGATTCCAATTGTTAAATGGGTAAATGTTTCATACACAAGGCATAAAGCTAAAAGTGATAGGCCGCCCTCTTCTAGCCCTTGAACTGTGTAATGCGTGGCCTTGACGGGCAAGCCTGGTCCAGGCCACATGCTGCTCGGGGCTGGGACACACGGGGGACAGGCCCTTGCCCCCTGCACGCAACTTTCCCTCCGCGGCGACTCGATGGTGCGCACCTGTGAACTCAGTCACGCCTCAATTCACGTCATGGGTAGGTTCTGTAACTTTAAGCGAAACACAACGAACCCAATTTTACCAGAGACTAACTGATACAGACAAAAGCTAAGTTCTGATGGCACCTCATAAACACCACGACAGAGTGACGCCGAGTGACACGTTACTTGAGGACCTGCTGTTCGCTAAAAACCACTGAACCGCACGCTCCAGAGGGTGGGCTCCGGAGGGCAGAGACTTGTCCTCCTTCTGCACCGGCCCTCCGGCTGGGCGCGGCTCACAGATGTCTTCCACGGGCGGGAGGGGCTGCGGGAGCCACCCCGGCCCCAGCAGCCCGCCTTTCTCACTCGGGACCTGGCACGGTCTCTCTAAAGCCCGGCTGCGCGCCCCAAACACCTGTTCTCGCGGCTCCAAGCACCAGCAGGACGCCAGATGCGCGCATGCTGACCTCCAGCCTGCTTGGCTCCGACCCCACGCGTCCGCGCGGCTGTCACGGGGCACCTCACACTGCCCGGGGCGGCTGCAGTGCCCGCGGGGTGACTGCCCAAGGCCAGCGCCCCCACCACACCTACCCACCGTGTAACACACACAGGGAGTCCCGTTGGGCCTGTGACGCCATCTCCAAACCAAGAGGCCAGCCCTGCTTCTCCTGTCACCCCTGGCTGCCACCGGGTGACCTCAGCCAGACGACCCACAGCAGCGCAGGAGCTCCCTGGTCCCACTTCCGCCCCACCGCCCACTGCCCTTGCAGTCCTCCGCCGCCACCCGTCTTCCTTCCAGTGGGGCCCCCTCGCCGTGAGGACAGAGGCCCCCCTCTGGGGCTTCTTTCTCGTCCAAGGCACCTGCTGCCTTTGCTTTTCTCAAACAAGCCGACTGCCCAGGGCCTCCGCCCCGCTGTGCCTCCCTGTGCCCCTCGAGTCCCGCTCACCCCCAGTCACTTCTTAGAGGCCTCGCCCGCTGACCCTGCCAGAGCCAGCCACCCCCCCGGCCGTGGCCTTGGCCCCCACTCTCCCACAGTGCCCTCGGTCCCTCCCAGCGATGGCCAGGGCTTCCCGGCTCCCCCCACTCAGATGCCGCTGGGGCCGCTCGCCGGCTGCGGCGCAGGGCCTGGAGCAGGACAGGCGCCGGGCTGCCCTGGCTGCATGCTGCCTCCTAGGGCCACAGCGCCGTCATCGTCACCAACACTGGCTCTTACTTCAGTGAGAGAGGAAGGAGAGGAAGGAGGAAGACGGTCAGGTGTGAGGACAGGACAAGCAGAGCCACGAGGCTGACGCCGGCAGCCCCAAGCCAAGAACTGCCTGGAAGGAAGCTGCTTTGATGAGGCCACTCCAACCTCTCAGCCCAGCACCGGCCCACCCCAGCCCCTCTGGGTTCCCGTGCCCCCGACGCCAGGACAATAGGCAAGACGCCTGAGAAACTAAAGTTATGGTGACAATGACAGTAGTCCTTTTAGCCTCAACAGGGCAGTGACTCTGCCACGAACAACATGCAGCCACTCACAGGACAGAGATGGAGCGGAGCCGTGCTTCCCAACGCCGGGGCGGAGCCCTCCCCACGTGCTGCTGTGCGCCCGCGGCCCCCGGCCCCCTGAGGCCTGCGTACCTGCATCCCCCATGAGTCCCGGCTCCATCTCCATGCCTTCCTGCTGCTGGTAGTAGTTTTCATAGAAGTTCTGGGCTGGTGGGATAGGGGGCATCATTCCAGAATGTGGGGAGTCTCCAGGGCCATAGGGCATCATTGGGGGGCCACCAGGTCCCATTGGCGGGCCAGGGTTCATGCCAGGGCCCATCGGCATATCGGGGTGCATGTCCGGGTGCATATCAGGGTGCATGTCCGGGTGCATGTCAGGATGCATGTCGGGATGCATCGGACCGCCCATTGGCCCCGGGGGTCCCATATTGGGCCCAGGGCCCATTGGCCCCGGGGGTCCTCCGGGTCCAGGGAACCTAGAAGGAGGAAACGGTGCCCGTGAGAGGGGCTGTGGAGGAAGGGCAGGGGCCGCGCCCCCAAGGAGACATGGAGGCCTCTGCGTGGTGGGCAATGGGGGGCTCTGCCCAGGTCCTCAACTCTTTTGAAGAGAGGCAGTGCGCCGCCCCCCCAGGCTCACAGTGACGGCTCCCGGCACTCACCTCACACCCAGCTTCTCGGCCAGCTGCCCCGTGGGCCGCACCACGATCTCAAACAAGGACGGGATCTTCTTGTTGTACATGTCCTGCTGCTGCTGCAGCTGCTGCGGGGACAGTGGCTCGTGCACCGGCATGGGCATCTGCGGGGGCCCGGGCGGCGGGGGTGGGGGCGGGGGGCCGCCCTGCATGGGCCTGCCGTTTGGAGAGGTCGGGGCCGGGGGGCCGGGGGGCCGGGGCGGGGTGGGCAGCAGGCCCACACCGGGGGGTGGCTTGGGCAGAGGGTTGATGCCCTGCTTCTTCAGTTCCTCGACTTCCTTCTCGTCCTCGGCACCGGCCTCCGCGTCGTCAGCCAACATCTGTGGTGGGAAGGGCAGAGGGAGTGACAGTCAGAGGGGACAGGAGCCGGACTGGGGGCCCTGGGGGAGGCCCTCACAGTGCAGGGCCAAGGACCACAAAGCCTCTCTGTCACAAAAATCACTGCCCCCACGGCCACGTCCCCTGCGACCAGTGGGCAGGGAGGGGGAGCCATTCCTGTCCTGCAGCAAAACGCACGCAACATAGAAGGCGCAATGGCGTCACTGCTCTGAAGAGTCCAATGCAGTGGCATTAAGCATATTCATGAGGTTATCCAACTACTACCTCCATTCAGTTCTAGAACTTTTCACCCCGCAAAAGAAACCCCCTACTCATAAGCAGGCACTCCTACTCACCCTCCCTCCAGCCCCTGGCCACCACTAATCTGCTTCCTGTCTCAAGAAATTTCCCGATTCCGGACATTTCACAGGAAGTAAACCCTGCAACATGGGGTCTTTCACGTCTGGCCTCTGTCACCCAGGATGACGTGTTCAAAGTCCGCCCACACTAGCATGTGCCGTCTGTCACGCCGGCCAGTAAGCCACCGTGCTGCCTGCATTTTAAGGGCCTCTCACTGCACTTGCCAGCAAAGCCCAACTCCTCATGGCGACCCACAGGGCCTGACGGGGCCAGGTTCTCGGAAGCCACACAGCACTCAAGCGGCTTCATTTCCTCCCCGGGGTCCCCAGACTCCTGCACCCCGAGCACCGAGCCCCGCGTCAGTCTGCCCAATGCCGAGCGCAGCCCCTGCAGGGCTTGGCCTGCGCCAGGCAGGTGCTTCTCCCCCCACCTCCCATTCCTAAGCGTGGGCTCCACGTTCCACGTCGCGCACGGAGGGTCTCCTGCGTTCACCACTGGAACGCCGTTCGTTCGCCCCTCGCGGCGCGGCCCACGCTCTGGCAGACGGCCTGTTCTGTTGCTGCACCTGTTTATTCCTGGCTCACCCAAAGGCCATCAGCTCCAGGAGGGCAGGGCCGTTCTAGGCCCTGAGGTGCCCCAGGGCCCAACACAGGGCCTGAGACAGGACAGACGGACAATCCCAGAGTCTGGGTTTGAGCAGAACGTCACACCAGTTAGGGTCCTGTGCAGAACACACGGCAGGCCTGCCCGCTCTCCCTGGAAACCTTTTAGCGTTGGCCTCCAGCTGGTGTCTAGGAGCCGGGATTTCAAGAAGGTTCCCAGCATTCCTCGACTGATAAGGGGGCTCCCTGTGCCTCAACTCTACAACGTGCTTTCTGCTGGGCACCCCCTTTCCTTCTGGGGTCACGAATGCTGGCACGTGACCGGGAGAGGCTGCCTACTTGCCCAGCCCCCAGCAGAAGCCCTGGGTCCTGAGTCTCCAGTGTGCATCTACCAGGGGCGGGGATGCAGGTGGCAGAGGCAGGACTTCCTGGCGGGTGCCAGGCAGCTCTTGGCTCCTCTCCTTACGACTGGCAACACTGCCTGGGCCGCGGGGCAGCAGAGCGCGCGAAGGACTCTGCTTCCAGGGGGTGAAAGACTCGGAAAGCTGACCAGTGGACAACATTTGCCCCTTCAAGTCCTGCCGCTTGAGGTGTGGCCCGTGTGTGGACCCGCGGCACAGGAGGACCCACTCAACGGGAGTGTCTCCGCACGTGCCTGCTGCACTGCATGGAAACTCCGCCCCAGACTGGCCTTGCAGGGGGGGTGCCTTCCGTGGGGGTTGGGGAGACCTCTGCTTCATTGCCCCCATATTCTGCTCACTTCCCCTGCTCCCAACGAATCGGCACCTTTCAGTTCCTCTAACTGCGCATGCAACTGTGGCTCGGGCTGCATCCCCTGGCTGGCACATGCCTCCCTCACCCTTTACTTCCTGCCCACCACGCCCCGGGGACTAGCCCAGTGCCAGCTCCTCAGTAAGCCTCCCCGAACATCCGCCTGCTGGAGAGCCTCCGGGCTCCGTGCACGTTCTCTCTGTTGCCTGATCCTGGTGTGCGATCAGGCCCTGCCCGAGGTTTGGATCCTGTCTCCTCGTCACTGTGACTCCAGAGCCCAGGACAGTGCCTGGCAGCAACTAGGCACTGCCACACATTTGGTGGCTAAGTGAGCAAGGAACACAAACACGACGGGAGCAGTGGGGCAGGCGGTGGGCTCGCAGGGTGTAAAGGAGCCAAGGCCGTGACCGGCCGGCTCTGCTGCGTGGTGGCCCTCTCCTGTATGCCAGGCCTGCACTGCAGGGGCTGCTCCTGCCTCTTTGCACCTCGTGCACAAGCTCCAAGTCCCCACCCCAGCCGGGACCTGGGGTACGGCCGACTCCTCTTCTCTTACCCCACACCCAAACACGGGCCTGGTGTGGGTGCCATCTCACCCTTGGGCCTCCCTTTCTGGTCTCACCACCACTCTGCGCACCAGGAGAGCCACCGTCAGTCACAGAGATGGCTGTGCCCCTGTTCCGCTAGATCCTGTCAAAGGCAACTCAATGCCCTCAGATGAAAGGCAAAACTTAACACGGTTATACCTTACTAAACAGGGGCAAACTTGACCACAACCTTCTCCCCAGGCATGCCACACTCCCTGCATCTCCCCAGCTCCCGTGCAGAGTGCCCCGTCCATTCCCTCCTGACAAGGCAGGGCGACACCCCTGCCTGACGCCCACCCTTCCTTTAGGTCCCCTGACACCAGCCTGCCGCAAGAGCCTCCCACCTCCCCAGAAGAGGTGCGCCTGTGGCGGACGCGGTGAGCTTCTCTGCACCTCTCAGCACCCAAGAGCCCTGGCCGGCGTCCCCTCCTCCACCAGACGGCCAGCTCTGGTGACCCGGGCTGTGGTGATCTTTCCCCTGCCATTCGTCGGTGCAGAGCACACAGTGGGCACTGATGAACTCACGTCAGCAGAAAGACCCACAGCTCTCCCGCACAAGACAAGCTCTGTGAGGGCAGCGCCACTCCTAAGCGCCCACCCCTGGGGCCTGTCTGCACCCAGCACTTCAGCCTCTCAGCCTGCCCTGCGGTTGGGGCTTCCATCTCCACCCCACGCGGGGTAGGAGCCCCACCTTGCATGCCATGCGGCCTGCCGGCGGCTGGACTGGACAGCAGGTCCCCCCATCCTAGGACTTACCTCCCCAACCCCGCGGTCAGACCCCACAATGCCCCAATGAGGACTTCTCTCGGACACAGACCAGCCCCTGCTGCACCCACTCACTGGCCCCGCCCCCGGGTCTCGAGTGCTGCCTCCAAAGCAAGGGCTGAGCTGCACCTCAGTGCCCAGGGCGCTGACACGTAACACACGTATCATGTGTGAAACATGGGAGAAAACAACGCTCCCGCCAGAAAAGCTGAACCCAGCCCAGCCGTGCGTCCTCCCTCAAAGACGCTGTGGAGGAGCCCCTCCGGCAGCGAAGACAGGCTCCAGGGACCCTGTCCTCGGACGAGACCACCAGGGCCCAGGGGATCCCGCAGCTGCCCCCCTGGGCCTGATGCACAGTGACCCAGGGGTCCCCAGCTCCCCCACACCCACAGACACACAGGACACATGGGCCAAGGTCCATCAGGCCAGAGAAGCAGGCTCGTATCAGCTGGTTAAAGATTCCAAATTTCTGCCCCAAACTGGAAACGAACCAAGTGTTCTTCACCCGACAGCTGGATAAAACCTTAAATCACCCGCACAGGGGAGCACCCTCAGCGACACACAGTAACCAGCACCGCTGCACTCTCCCCAGGGTGGGGGCCTCTCCAACACACCATGCCCAGTGAAAGAAGCCAGTTTCAAAACATACACACGTTTTAAAAACAAACAAGCAGCCCTGGCTGCTGTAGCTCAGTGGATTGAGCGCGGGCTGGGAACCAGAGGGTCCCGGTTCAATTCCCGGTCGGGGCACATGCCTGGGTTGCGGGCCAGGTCCCTGTGAGGGCCATGTGAGAGGCAACCGCACATTGCTGTTTCTCTCCCTCTCTGCCTCCCTCCCTTCCCCTCTCTCTAAAAATAAATAAAAATAAAATCTTTAAAAAACCAAAAAACAAGCAAACAAAAAACACATACACATCTTTAAAAGCCACATACTGTATAAACCTGCTTATACGACACTCCTAAAAAGGCAACCTAGAGCGACGGAAACAAACCGGTACCAGGGGCTGGGGACTGGGGCGGTGTGGACCGTAAGGGGCCCAGTGGAGTTCTGGTGACGAACGGCTGCAGGGCTGTCTGGGGACACTGCAGAGCTATGCCTCCAACAGGGGCACCTCTCCTGGCTACAAACTACACCTCGCAAACCTGACCGCAAAACAACGATGTGTAATCAAGGGACTTCGGGACAGAGAACCATAAGGAATTCAACTTATATTCACATGATTCAAGAACACACACACACACACACGTGCGCACGCAGACGTGAACTAGTGTGAGAACACGTGACACGGCAAATGGGGGGGGGTTCTCTGCGTTGGTCTTGCCAACTGCTCCCACGTAGAAGTCAGCACTGAGCCCAGGGGCAGGTGCGTCTCCAAATCTGGAGGGGGCGGCCGGGAAGGGGTGTCTGGACAGACAGAAGGGTTACTGGGGAGTGGGGAAAGGGAGCAGAAGGACACGGGCCCAGACGTTTCGGGACAGGGCGGCCATGGCGCAGTGCTAGGCGGCACCGCCTATCTGGGGGGGGGGCGGCCCGCCTGCGCCAGGGTTAGTCCAGGCCCCTGCCAGAGGCACAGGGGAAGTCTCACCCTCTGGCCCCACACGTTCCATCCTACAGTGGTTTTCTAGGTTCTACACTCTTTTTTTTTTTTTTTTTTTTTAGATTTTATTTCTTTTCAGAGAGAGGAGAAGGGAGGGAGAAAGAGCAATGTATGGTTGCCTCTCACATGGCCCTCACTGGGGACCTGGCCCGCAACCCAGGCATGTGCCCCGACTGGGAATCGAACCGGAACCTTTTGGTTCCCAGCCCGCGCTCAATCCACTGAGCTACACCAGCGGGGCAGTTCTACACTCATTTTTAACCCACTGACACTTGACCCGATACAGGGGACGGCACCAACACTCTCAAAGTGTTCGTGAGACAAAGCTGCAATGCGCCCCTCGTTTGCTCTGGGTGTTCGTTAGGTTGCCTGGAGCTGTGCTGTCCCGTGTGGTGGCTACTGGCCTCGTGTGACCACTGAGTGCCTGCAGTGTGGCTGTGAGTGCCAGGCCCTGGAGGCACAGTGCCCTCTCTCCCAAACCTTCCTTTTTTCTGTCACTTAGTACTTGCTACAAGGACACTTTGAACTAACTACATTGAGCTAAATAAGGTATGTTGTTAAAATTAAGTTTGCATGTTTCTTTTCAATTTTTAAATGTGGCTACTAAAAAATTTTAAATTCAATATGTGGTAGCCTGTGATTTACAAGACTATCCACTTTAGTCACTCTTGGCGTTTCTCTGCCCACATCATGTATGCTATGCAATTATCAGTGAAACCTTTTTATTGAAATTGTGCTGCAAACCTAGTAGGTGGGGAGTGAAAAAACAGAACAAAACATGGCTCCGGCATGCTTCCCATTGGACAGCGCTGGTCTAGAACGCAGACTCTGGGCCTCCAGCAGGGGGCAGTCCTCAGCCAGCTACTGTTCAGCTCTTCAAATGAGAGCCGGAATCGCCGTGACTCTGCCCACTACTTACCCCATGAGAAAACTCACAGACATTAAAGATCTATTGACGACAAAACTCTAGTCCTGGGGTATTAGGCCCCACAAAGGGCTTGGCCAAGTGAGAACTGGTCCCAACTTTCCCCCTCTCTGCCCCAGAGGAGCAGGTATCCCCTTGCTTTGCCTGTGCACAACTTCCCCTACCCCTCAGGCAGGGCCAGCAGCCGTTTCAGCAGGGCAGCACCCATGGGTGGGTTCATCAAACTGACTGATGAACTCCATCCTTTCCATTCTTCTTTAATTTTTTTTTTAATCCTCACCCGAGGACATTTTTTCATTGCTTTTAGAGAAAGAGAAGACAGAGAAACATCTAGGAGAGAAACATCTACTGGTTGCCTCTGTACACGCCCAGACCAGGGATCAAAAACCACAACCTTGGTAAGTAGGTGCCCTGACGGTGAGTCGTACCCACAACCTTTCAGTTACGAGACGACGCTCCAACCGAGCCACACTGGTCAGGGCTCGATTCTTTCCATTCTCTTTTTTCCTTTTCAAATTATTTTTTTCCTTCCCATTCTTAAAAAATAGCCAACTCCTCCAAGCATTTGCAAACTAGAAGGCAGGAAAGCTTCAGTTTGAAAGGACACATTCTCTCCAATTCCCTCGGATGTATTAGGAAACCGAGGCCAGGACCTTGGGGTTCCCAGTGTCCTAAAGACTCTGAGGGAGAGCCCTGGCTGCTGTGGCTCAGTGGATTGAGTGCTGGCCTGTGAACCAAAGGGTCACCGGTTCGATTCCCAGTCAGGGCACATGCCTGGGTTGTGGGCCAGGTCCCCAGTATGGGGCTCACAAGAGGCAACCACACATTGATGTTTCTCTCCCTCTCTTTCTTACTCCCTTCCCCTCTCTTTAAAAATAGATAAATAAAATCTTTTAAAAAAAGACTCTCAGGGAGAAAACCAAATCCTAGGGTGAGTTTCAAATGTCACCTGATGCCTCTTGAAAGCCCTGACACCTCGCCTGGTGATAAAGTGTCCCACTGGCCCTGAACCTCCAGTTCTCTGTAACATTTCTTACTGATTAACAGAATCCTTAAAACTTGGACAGAACCATTTGACACTGCCATCAAAACACAACCGACCCCAAGCCCCTTCTCCTCTGTGTGTGCCAGGGCTCTCTCTAAAGGACTAACGAATCACACGACACGTTGGGAGACACACCAGGTGACACTCCTGTTATGTGGCCGCCCCAGTGAAAACCGCACTGGCCGGAGACACGATGCGTGCGTGACCACCTCGACTGCCCTGTGGGCAAGAACACAGTCCTCTCTGCCTCCTTAAAGTGGCCCAGCTCCAGATCGATGCGACTGGGAATCCTGGTGCTGCACACAGGCCGGCCAGCAGGCTGCAGAGCTAAGCCGACGGAGCGCACAGCTTCCGGGTCCCGTCACCACAGCCAGCGCCACCCCCAGACGTTACCTTATCCAAGAGCTCTCTGGTCTCCTCAGTCAGAGGGTCGTGGGAGAACATGCAGTCGTCCCCGTTGATGCAGTTCCCAGTCGTGTGGTACAGCTTACACGGAAAGTCACGTTCACGGTGAGTTAAGGCAAATGCTTCATCTCATGGAACCCCCGAGGGCAGAAGCCCACCCCCGAGTTTGGGAGATGAGGAAGTTGAAGCCCAGAGCAGTGAAGTGACCTGCTCAGGGTTGTGCGGCGGGTTGGCAGCAGGCCCAAGGGGAGACCCCAGTTCTCTAGACTCCTGCTTGCAGAGTGCTTCCCGCCCACTGTGCTGGCCATGGGGCTGTGTCCCCGAATCCCCACGACAGGAACAGGACCGTTCACCAGTGGGCCCAAGGTCACACAGCCCGCTGGGAAGGTCTCAGAAAGGTAACAGGTAATGGTGTGAGGCCAGTCTCAAGAGTATACATGAAGAGGACACATGACCCGCGTGCTTCAGCTTACTCATCTGCAGGATGGGCCAGCGGGCCCGTCGGAGGACAGACGTGAGGACGGAGTGAGATGCAGGTACACAGAGAGCTCCTGGCACAGTGCCGGCAGCAAGCGCGCGCAAATGCGGCGGGGCCAGCTGCTGTGACCGCTGAGGGCGGCGTTCTGCGCCCCACTCAGCGCCGCCGTGGGCACCGAAGGATATCGTGCATATAGGGGCAGTTCTCCGCTCTGGCGCAGAACCCAGTGATGTAAAACTTGCACAGTTCTCGCTTCTTCGGTAGCTCGATGTCGTGGCTGAAATTACAGTGGTCTCCCTGGAGGAGAGGCAGCGGAAAGGTCAGGCTGTGGTGCGGGGAGCCCTTGTGCACCCCTCCTGCAGCGGGGAGCCCTACTCTGCCACCACTGAGGCACAGGGCTGTCACGACAGAACGAATCCCCCCTTCCCACTTCCCTCGGGAAAGGGCAGGTTTCCCACCACTTTCCCCCTCTGACCCTGTGTGCTCCCCTCTCTCAGGCCCCTGCCCCTCCCCCACACCCCCATTCCTGTCTCCATTCCATTGCCTTTCACTGCCTCCTAACTCTTCGCTCTCTTTCCGTCCTTCTTTCTCTTTTATCTACTGGTTTTCACTATTTGCTGCAAGGCAGCCAGTATCCAGTCCCATGCTTCTTCCCAACAGAGCCCCAGTTTTGTTTGGGGAAGAATGTGCCCAACTAAAAATATTCCATTTACCAGCTTCCCTCAAAGTTCCGGCCATAAGTACAGGCAAAACTCCCCAGGGACGACAACACTGCCTCAATTTTTAACAACACTCCACCCATTTTTCTTCCTCTTAGCCCCTAGATGTGATGCCTGGAGGAACGGCAGCCATTGTGCAACCATGAGGACAAAAGCCACATGCTTAAAAGTGGCAGAAGAGAACCCAGGAAGGAGCTTGGGTCCCCAGGGTGCCATGGATGCTGCACCACCTATCCGCCCCAGACTCTGTTCTGAGGGAGAAACATCTGTGCGTTTAAGTCAGTGGAGTTGCATTTTCATGATCTGCAGCTGGACACGATTCAAACACTACAACGCCCAGGTGAATGGCTACTCATTTCTCTTTGTTTGTGTGTATTGTTAAGTTTCTAAAAATAGTAGGAATTATGTAATAAGGAGTATTTTATATTCACATGCACCTTTGTTTGAAACACATGCTGTTTTCTAAGACATACACATAGGTGCAGTGATATCTGGGTGCGTGTTTCCCAGGACCCGCCCACCGCCACTAAACGAGAATGAAAAGCTATCCGACTGAACTAACACTGGGTTACACCATTTCCTACGGAATTCTGTGATCACTGGTCCATCTTGGGGCATTAAATTCTGCTGCGAAGTCCAAGGGTGGCCTGATTCCCACCCCTCCTTTTCTATAAATGTCTTAATAGTTCCTTTTCCAATATTACAGTTCAATAACTAATCAGAACATGTTACATTTCTGCATTAGCATCAACCCTAACATGACAAGACTTGAGGCTGTAGTTGAAAACTCTGGCCAAAAAGATTCCCCCAAAGCAGAAAACCCCGATATATATGCCATACTGCTCTGGCCCCTCAGTCTCTCTGAGAAGGTGACCAAGTCTCCCAGGACCCACAGGCACCTCTTGGTTGCCAGTCAGTCCCACCCACCCCAGGCTTGCCTGCAAGGAGCATGGCCCCTGGAACACTCCCCCGGCCCTTGGGCCCTCTGAGAGCTGTGCCCGCTGCACGCAGCGGGTCCCACGGCCCCTTACCCAGGTGCACCGCCCCTCCACGAAGTATTTGCAGATGACTTTGCCTTTCTTGTCGGACTGCTGGTGGGGCTTGTCGTGGTCACTCCTCCGGTAGCTTCCACCGCCGTCCTGTCAGGAACACCGAGCGTGATAGTAACGGGGATGACAAGCAGGGACGGCGAGGGCCCAATGCGGGCCAGGCGGAGGCAATCTCTGAGTGAGTGGGAGCAGCAGAGGATGGCTCGCAGGGACGGCCATGCGGGGTCTGAGCCCCACGACACAGCCCTTGGGAGCTGCTGGCAACGAAGACCCGCACGCACACCTGTGCGGGAGCGCATCCGCCTCCTGGAGGCGCAGGCGCTTCCCGTAAAACACCAGGGCTCCTGGTGGGTCCCCTTGGACCTCCCGAGTCTTAGGGACTCATTCCAAGTGACTGTGGGTGCTACACAGATGTGACTTTAAACACAGGGCCTCTCCAGCAGCGTAAACCCCAGGAGGGATGATTAGTGCCTCTCAACCCCGCGGGAACGGCTGCTGGGAGCAGGGGGACAGGGCTGGCCTCAGAGGACAACTCATTAAAGGAGAAAAACGAAATCCAAGGAGGGCCCCGGCCGAACGCGTCAGATCAGAACGGAGAGCGCACTCACGCCCATGTCCTCGTCGTAGAAGTCCTCGTCCTCGTGCACGCCCTTGCTCGCCCCTCCTCGGCCGCCGCCTCGGCCCCGGCCCCGGCCCAGCCCTTTGCCGCGGCCTCGGGAACCCCGGCCCCGGCCGCGGCTCAGCCCTGCAGAGGACAGAAACGGGGCCGACTGCTGCCTCTCCCCAGAACCCAACGCCAACAGCTGCCGCAACGAGCCCCACCAACTTGTCACCTCCTGGGCCCCCACCCACCTCGTCCTCGGCCATCCTTGGACCGGCGGTACTGGTTCAGCTCCTTGGAATAGTCGTCATAATCTTCATCTCCCATGGGCTCCTCACAGTCTCCATACTGGAATTTCAGAAAGGAGAAGGAAGGTGGCAGGCGGGGAACAATGAACACTGTCCCTACCTATGCACTCTGCCCCCTTTGCCTTTTTGT
Source organism: Micronycteris hirsuta (assembly GCA_004026765.1). Taxonomy (NCBI): domain Eukaryota; kingdom Metazoa; phylum Chordata; class Mammalia; order Chiroptera; family Phyllostomidae; genus Micronycteris; species Micronycteris hirsuta. The sequence continues at coordinate 31,869 of PVJI01005896.1, forward strand.
TCCAAGGACAACTGCAGACTCAGAACACCAGGTAAGCAGCCCAGGCCTCCGGTCTGTGCCCCTTCCTCACTCGCCCCAGCCCGAGTGGTGGGTGGTCCAACTCCTCACCACAGCCACCCCACGGCCAGTCCGCTAGTCACCTCCGCGCACAACGGGCTGTAACAAAGACAGCACAGAACAGAGTACGGCAGCTCTCCTCTGCAAGAGGGTGCGTGTGCATGTGCAAGTGCGTGAGCATGTGCGTGCACGCAGGCAGGCGAACAAGTAAGCCCCGCGCTGCAAAGGCCTAACGCAGTTTGGGGCGCACTCAGGAACCCTGTCTCTAGGGACGGGCACTGAGTCACTGGGACAGCAGTGGGAACATGGTGTCATTTTCACAGCTCACCCTTCAGTATCTTTTCAATTTGAACCCTATGAAGGTTGTCTCAGTTCCAAAGTCACACGTGAACATTTCAAACACGTGAACCTGCCGTCTCACACTTTCCTTCCTCCAAGTCTTACAGGCCACCCCGCCAGCCGCTCCCCGCCCCCCACCCCCCGGGCAGGAGAAAGCCTTACATCCATCTCGTCCTCATAGTAGTCATCTTCGTCCTCTGGGTGGTCTCCCATGGAGCCCCTGCCCCTGCCTCGGCTGCCCCGGCCCATGCCTCGGCCTCGAGACCCTCCTCGGCTTCCTCGGCCTCGGTAGCCCCGGCCACGGCCTCGGCTGCCTGCACAGCAATTCAGAGAGTGAGCGCCTCAGCGGGAGCAGACCCCACCAAGGAGAGATGCTAACCCACTGATTGCCCCTGAGGTCAATCATTTCATCCTGATCCTCCTTCTCCAAGAAGCCTTCCCAGCTCCCCCAGGCAGACTATCAGCTCCCGTGGTCCCTCAATGGGGGTGCCTCAGCACTGTGGGCAAGTGACTGCGGCACTATTCCCTTTGCACAGTCCTACACGGTGGCCACCAGCCACCTGTGGCTACTGAGCACCTGGAATGTAGCTCCCAAACTACGAGGTACTGTAAGTATAAAGGATATCTGGATGTCAAGACAGTTTAGAGAAAAAAAAGGAATATAAAATATTACATTTACTTTGCTTACATATTGTAATAAGATCTGGAATGCATTAGATGGATAAAATATATCATTAAAATTAATGTTACCTGTTTACTTTTACTATTTTTTAAAAGATTTTATTTTTATCTTTATTTTTTTAAAGGAAGAAAGGTTTGTCTTCCTTTGAATTTTCTTTTTTTAAAGATTTTATTTATTTTTAGAGAGAGGGAAAGGGAAGGGAAAAAAAGAGAGAAACATCAACATCTGGTTGCCTCTCATGCGCCCCCTACTGGGGACCTGGCCAGCAACCCAGGCACGTGCCCTGACTGGGAACTGAACCAGAGACCCTTGGTTCGCTGGCCAGTACTCAATCCACCAAGCCACAGCAGCCAGGGCTGCGTTTACTTTTTAACATGATTACTAGAAAACTTCAAATTACTTGGTGGCTTACATTCTACCTCCATTGAACAGCGTTACTGCAGAATCCCCAAAGGGCAAGGCCTGTCCAGGGAGGTGTCCGTGAAAGACTTCTTAAGGAAGAAGGGCTGAACGGCCACTCAAATAACAAGCTGGGCCTTACGTGGGGCTGAGCTGGAAGGTCCTGGAAGCCCCCTTGGGGTGGGAAATCGCACTGGCAGAAGATGGTTCTAAGGCCAGACAGGGTCTCTGTTACTCTGCCCTCCCCCACTCTCCTCCTAACTGCCACAGTTGAAGGTTCGGAGGTGTGGCAGTCCCTTGGGCTGCAGTCACACCTTGTCAGGTGATAAGAGCTGGGAGGAAGGGGGAGGAGGCCACTAGGGGTGGAGACAACCAGCTGTCAGTTAAAGTGGCCCAGATGTGAGAAGCTGCCCCTTTTCTCTCTTCACAGAGGCCCATGAAGTGAATTCCCCCTCTGCCTGCCTCATCCCAGACTGGCTCCATCGCAGCCAGGGTCTCAGCACCAGCCCCTCTTTTTACCTGGCTAACTCCTCCAAACCTCCCCTTCTGTACTTATCTCAGCCCTAAGGGGCTGCGCATCTCTTCCCCGGGGCGTGGGGCTGAGCACTAAGCCGGGCCTGCCTCGCCCCGCACCTCCCCCCCAGCCCCCAGCACCAGGCCGGGCCTGCCTCGCCCCGCACCTCCCCCCCAGCCCCCAGCACCAGGCCGGGCCTGCCTCGCTCCGCACCTCCCCTCCAGCCCCCAGCACCAGGCCCGCTCAGAGGCCGAGGAGAGGAGCGGCAGGTCTCACCTCGGCCACGGCTGCTGCCCTCCTTGGCGCGCCGGTACTGGTTCAGCTCTTTGGTGAAGTCGTCATAGTCCTCCTTGCCCATGTCCTCCTCCTCGTCGCCCTCGTACTCCCCGTACTGCTCGTTCTCGTAGTCCTCGTACACGCTGTAGCCTTTGCTGTCCATCTTGGAGTAGGACTTCTTGGGCATGGACGCGGCGTGCGACGGGGGGTACTGCTGGTGAGACTGACCGGGGAGGACGGTGAGCAGGCCCCGGGGCCGTGGGCGCAGGCCACCCAGATCCCCACTGTTTCCTGAACTGACACATCTCTCTGGGTGTCTTGGCTCTCCCTTGGGAGAGCTGCCAGCCGCCCGCTGCTCTGGGGGCCGGTTCCGCCCTGAGTGAGACCTGGGAAGTAGGTCCTTTTATTTCTATTCTTCAGAGGGGCCACAGCTCAAAAGAAAATTGAGAAACACGGACCCCATGATCCCTGAAGAACCAGGGAGAAAAGAAAGGGGCTCTTTCCCAGGGTTATAGAGCAATCTCAGTTGGGGAAGGGGCTTGGTAAGCAAGAGGGATGCTTCTCAGTCAAAATTTTCCAGGGCCTTGGAATTCAATTAATGACTTGCTTGGCAATCCAACTAGAAATCTATTTTATTTTATTTATTTATTTTAGTGAGAGGGGAAGGGAGGGAGAAAGAGGAGGAGAGAAACATCATTCTGTTGCCTCCGGTAAGCACCCTAACCAGGGACGAAACCTAGGCATGTGCCCTAACCAGGAATCGAACCGGTGACCTTTTACTTTGTGGAAGACACCCAGCCAACTGAGCCTCACTGGTCAGGGCTAGAAAGCCATTTTAAATACTGCTTTCCAAACAAAGTGCTAGAGCCAAGAGATACTGGATGAAGCTAAATATATATAAATGGAAGCAACCAAAATGTCCTCAGGTAGCAAATGGATAAACAAACTGTGTTACATCCAGGCAATGGAGTATTTATTACTCAGCAATGAAAAGAAATGAGCTATGGAGCTATGAAAGGACACAGTGGAACTGTGAACACGTACTGCTAATTGGAAACCGCCAAACTGAAAAGGCGACAAGTCGTGTGAGCCCAACCCCATGACATTCCGGAAAAGGCTCAGCTACAGAGACAGTAAAAAGACCCGTGGTCTCTGGAAGCTCCAGGGAGGGAGGGGATTTTTAAAGAACTGAAACTATTTCATATGATAGTGCGTGGTGAGTATGTAACGCTATGCAGCTGTAAAACCCCACTGCAAAGCTAAGGACTCAAATCGTAATGGTCAACACTGGCTCATCAACAACAAATAAACCAGTTCAGTGCAAGACGTTCGTAACAGGAGAAAGGGGGGCGGGTGAGGAACTGTACTCTCTGCTCAGTTTCCTAGAAACCTAAAACTGCTCTAAAAAATAGTCTATTAATATAAAATAACCCACGCTCATTATAAAGGAGAAAATACAAAACCCGGGAGACAGACACACACACAACTACATTAGCAGAACTTCAAAGGCCTCAACACCTCGTTCCCAAGTAAAGTTCATGGCGTTGCCTCCCTTCCCAGCCTCCCTCAGGTTCAAAGTCTGAATCTGCCTTCGGAGATCAACGTCCGCTGTCTTACAATAAATTATCTGTAATGACGGATGACGCTGGGTCATATGACACCCAGGACATATTTAAGAGCTACTTGCTCTAAAAGCATTTATCATCAAAACTTGAAAATCTACGTTGATGTGTTCTCTTACCAGTTTTGCTGGGGGAAATAGCGTGCACACTGAACAAATAATTTAACTGCATGTTTAAGGTCAGAGCCACAGTGTAATTTGCTCTTGTAACCATTTCATTTTCTTGCCAATGCCCACAAAAGTCATTTCTGAACAGTGGGAAACAGTCAGCTATGACAGGGACAGACCAGCATCTCTCCTGGGGACGGGAGGCGCACGCCAAGGCCACGGGGACAGGCGGCCTCGAGGTGCCGACAACACGGCTGAGCAGAGGCCGGCCGCCGACGGGGCCCAGACCCGGCAGAAGCTTTCTGAGTCTCGGCTTCCTCACCTGCGAGGCGCGGATAAAGACGCTACCTCATCTTGCAGGGTTAAAACCCACGTCAAGCGCCACGCAAGAACGCCCAGCACAGGGCGAAGCGCCTGGCGAGCACGGCAGCTTTGCCTCGTGGAGCCCGCCCCGCAGCCACTCACCGGCGCGTACGGGGGGCTGTACTCCCGGTACTTGCGGTGCCCCTTCTCGCTGGGGCTGAAGTCCGAGTCGTCGGAAAAGTCGGAGAAGTCATCGCTGGAAGACGCGTGGCGCTGCAATGACAGGGGTGGGTTCAGAGACCCCCGCAGAGCCTGCCCACGAGGAGCACTGCTGGGGGGGTCTGCGCTCCCCAGGACACACCTCACCTAGGGGCACTGAGTGCCAATGGGGCAGGAGCTACCAACTCTTTTAACAAAGGTCTTTGACCAACTTGGGGAAGGGAAAACAGCACTATTAAGAGTGTTCTTTGCCCTGACAAGACAAGCGAGGCCCCTGGCTCTCAGCCAGGTTCAAGGCCAAGTCCATGGCCCTGAACCCTGCAGACCTACTTTGTGCTTAGATTTCCTCCTCTTCTTCGATCTCCTCTTCTCTTTCTCCCGCTCTTTCTTCCTCTTCCGCTTCAGTCTCCTGTGAGACTTCTCCTCGTCCGAATCGCTGTGGTGCTTCTCCCCCTTTTCCTTCCGGCCCCGCTCAGGGCCCCCGGTGGTGTCCTGGGTCTCCTCCGCCCCGTCATCTTCCAGTTCACCTTCTTCCAGCTCACCATCTTCCCTACAAACCAACCCCAAAGCCAACATGAACATGGGCGGTGAGGAAACCGCCGAGGGCCGTAGGCTGGCCAAGGCTGACGGGAACCGAGGGCCCGGCTGCTTCGAACCAGACTTGTAACCCCCACCAGAGGCCTTGGAGGGAAGTGGGGCCCGCTGCCTCCCATCCCACCCCGTCCTCCTCCCGAAGGACTGCACCTGCTCCCAGCTACCCTGCTGGGGGCTGGGGAAGGGGACAGGGACTGACCCTGCTGAAACAGTATTTCCCCAACTGCTCCTAAGGACTAGAACTCCGAGAAGAAAAGTGACAAGGTTCTGTGGTCAAATGAGTTGAGGGAATTCCCCGCCTAGGGGAACCACAACACCTAACACTGGAACAGAAGTTCCCAGAAGTCTGGCAGTCAAAAAACCCCTACGGCTCGGCCTCAGAGCACTTCTGAAATCCACCTGACCACAGACGCTGTGTCTCTCGGGGAAGATGGACCAGCACCCCTCCCAGTGTGCACGGCCTGGGCTCACCGCTCAGCCCCAGGCCTATGGACGTGTCCTGCGAGCTGAGGGCGGTAGCCACGCACAGTGGAGAGAAGGCCAGGGCTCTGAACCAGGGGGGTCTGCAGGTCCCGGGCCCACCTACAGGCAGGCCTGAGGACACAGAAGCCCTGCCAGACTCACTGGTGACCAGGTTCTGGGGTCTGACCCACACTGTCAGCTCCACAGCTATGGGCTGGACTGCATGCTGAAAGCGGTGAGGAGAAGGGGCCCAGGCTCCAGGCCCCTTCCGAGGTCCTCCCGCGAGGGCAGTCAGACTGCCTGTGGGAGGGCTGGCCCCCACCCGCGGCTCAGCCTTGTTTCCAACCCGGCCTGCCTCCCCTCTGGGCATCCCCCCTGGCTCCCGGGCCTGGATTTCCTGACTTGGTCAGCCCCCCAAGCACCACCGGCCCCCGGTCGCTAAGGAACAGCAGCGCTCTTCCACCAGGCAGACCTGCCAACAGGACTCCAGGCACCTACACATTTGTGGGGTGGGGTGGGGGGTGAGGGGACAAATAGGGTGGAGAAAGGAGCAGCTGGGAAAAGAACCCAATTTTTCGGCCAAACCCACAGACACAGTGCTCACAAGTACAAAAGCTGGTTTTAAAAATAAAAATTTGAAAAACGTAAAACATTCCCAATACTCCTCATGCATGACCATGGAAAAGTATGTGTGAGGGCTTAAAAAATGCCTCGCCCATTACGGAGGACCCAAACCGAAGACAAGGAGGAGTAACGGGCCAAACCCAGGACCCACAGGGCCGTGGCAGCGGGAGCGACTCCAGGCAGAGCGCGCCTCTGCCGCTCAGACGGACGCACTCAGTGCGGCAGCGAGCTCACCGGGCAGCGGCTTTGTGGGGAAGACAGCAGGTGACCACTTCTCCGAGGACCCCTGGGGCCTCGCCACATCACCCCCTTCGTCTGCCTTAGTGCTGCTCCCCCAACGCCAAGACCTTCAAGAGGAGCCGTGTAAATTCGCATTAACTCTCATTCCCAATTCAAAGGGGTAAGATCACCGAAACCCAGCGGTCCAGCCCCCAGATGCCCCAGCAGAGGTCAAAGGCAGCTCTCAAGCACAGAACGCAGGACACGAAACCCTTGATGTTTCAAAGGAGACAATACGGAGGGGTGACCGGTGCGGGTCTCGCGCTGTTTGCTCGTACGGGGCTGGGCTGTCCCGGCCGGCCTCACAGGGAGGCCCTAGCAAACCCCGGAGAAGGCAGCATTCCTGACAAGTGAGGCACCTTCCGGCTCGGCTCGGGTGCGGCCCACGGAACAAGGGGCGGCACCACGCAGAGCTCTCATGGGACAAAGGCAATGCTGCTGGAATGGCCTCACCCACAATGAAAGGGCCACCTGACTGGGGAAACTGGTTTGGGTGAGCTTGCCAGTCCAAGGGAGAAGCTGTTATTCTGCGGCCCAGCAAATTCCTGCCGCCTGAAGTTGTGGAAGACACCGGCAGAGTGGCTACTGGAGACAAGATGTGTGCCCGAGGGGAACTCTGGGGCGGCCTGGGGGCCACACCTCGGGAGAAAGCCCAGGAGAGACGAGACACAGTGGAGCTGAGGAAGGCCTGGAGACAGACGGGGGAGGCAGAGGCTGGTGTCCGTGAAGAAACGCTGTAAAGAGCTACACTCTTGACAGTTTCATCTGGAAAGGAAAAAGCTGAGAGGGACGTCCTCTCAGAATCCAGGACCGGGGTACAGGGGACGCAGCGCGACAGGAACTGCCCAGGCTTCCAGGAGTCCGGATGACAGACATGAAGCCCAAGGTCGCCCACAGCCAAAGACCCTCCTGAAACCAGGAGAAGCCGCCAGAGCAGAAGGGACACTGCCGTCACCCTGTCATTTCGAAGGGCCCTGTCGAGGTCAGAGGGCCAGGGGTGACACGAAAAAAGCCAGGACTGACTCGTCTCCTGGCTCTAAGCCCCCTGGGTGGTGAGGGCGGCAAAGGGAAGGGGGAGACCACGTATCCACCGCCTACTTGAGGCCACAAGCATTTCTGAGCGTCTTCTCTGTGCCAGGTTCCTGAGCACCTCCTTTTCTGCGCTGTCCTCATAGGAAGAGGTACAAACGACAAGAAATCCAGTCCCCACAGCAGCCGCTGTGATACAAGGCCCAGGCAGCTAAGCCAGGGTGGCTGGCACCCCCCGACACTCCCGCCTCTGAGCCCACTCCTGGGCAAGGACCCCACGGCACGGCAGAGGAGGTCTTGCCCAGTGTCAGCTGAGGCCTCCGTCCCTGTCCTGCTGCTGCACGCCGGCCCGGACACAATGCTCTACAACTAACACCGGGGGCGGGGCCCCAGAAGACCGTCCGAGCAACTCCAAAGCCTTCGCCAGCACCAAGAATGACTGGGGAAGAAAGCCCTTCACTCCAGAGGACTTAGCAAGGCGAGTCCACCCCACAGAGACTTCCAGCCAAGGAGGAGTTCCCTGCATTATCTGTGTTAACAGCCCCCCTCACACCTGGGCTCAGTGAGAATCTACCATAGGACTCTTCACGCAGCTTTCTACAAAACAGGGAGCAAATACCTGAAACTTTGTTTCCTTAAAGTTGGAAGAAACTGAAAAAATAAAGTATTATAAAAAAAATCTCTGATGATTTATGGAGGGGAACAGGGTACTGGAGGGAACCTGGGAAGGTGGCGTCCAACTGACCACTGCGCACTCTCCAGCCCCGCAGAGCCCTGGGTCAAGCTCTGCTCGCCGAGGGGCGCCCTCGCCCACCACCGGGGAGTCCCGGCTAAACGTTCGGAATGAGCACGGGGTCTGTTTTCTTCAGACTCTGTTCTACAGGAAGAAAACCCAGCCGACTGGGATGGAGGGCAGAAACGCTGCGGGCCACCGACGCGACCGCACAAAGGCAGGCCCCACAGAACGGCGACCAGGCCTCAGTGGGGCCACCTCACAGGCCTCCAGCAAAGCCCGTGTCAGAGCAGGATTAAGTGCCGAGGGAGCATGCTTAATAGACTGTGACATAATCCCCCAAGAAGAGTCAGGGAAGCCCCACCGCGCGAGTCGTTTCAATCAAGGCCTGCCCTTGAGACCAGCATGCGGGAGAAGCCCTGCAGCGTCCGCCTGGGCAGAGACCGCCGTATTCCCAGAGCCGTGCCGGGGGACGATGGCTGCGCCAGGGCCATCGGGGCAGTGAACCAGCCATGCTGGGCGACCGACTTGGAACAGGCCCTGGGAGGAACTGGGAGGATGCCAACGTCTTGCCGAGAGTCGGCTCTGCCTTTCGCCTCCTGAACTAAGCTTCTGGGGCATTTAAGTTTCCATTCGCTGAGCTGGTGACAGCCAGCTCCTCCTCTTGGGTCAGGTCAGAGAACAGTCTGGATGCCCATTCTAAGGCATGCCACTATTCAGCCAACTCCAGAGGACACAGAAGCATGCTGGGCTCATCACATGCCGTGGGCCTGACAGAAACAGCACTTTTACCATGTTTCAAAGGAGGCTGGTCCCGCCCACCAGCCTACACGGTTGGGCATGGGCTTTTCTCTGCTGACCAAGTGACACCACCAGCGCCCCCTCTCCTCTAGAGTATGCTCTCAGCACACAGAACTGCAGCCTCGGCTTTCTCATCTGTAGAATGGGATAACTAACTATAGCACCCACCCCACGGGCTTGTAAGGATTGAAGGAGAAAATATGGATAAAGCCCTTGACTGGGGGGTGGGGGGGCGGCGAGTACAAAGTGCCTGACAAACAGAAGCTACTGTTTCTAAGAACCAACTAGCACCCTGTCTAGTGTGGCTCAGTGGATTGAGCACCAGTCTGTGAACCAAAGGGTTGCAGGTCTAACTCCCAGTCAGGGCACATGCCTGGGTTGTGGGCCAGGTCCCCAGTAGGGGGCGCAGGAGAGGCAACCACACATTGACATTTCTCTCCCTCTCTTTCTCCCTCCCTTCCCTTCTCTAAAAATAAATAAATAAAATCTTAAGAAAGAAGAAAAAAAAGAAGAACCAGCTAGCATGAGTGTACCTCTGCATAGATAACCCTAAATTACTGGCTGAATGCTCACTGGGAAGCATTTTCTCAGGCAAAGCTACAGCCAACTCCCCTTAGGGACCACTGTCAGCGGCTGGCCAACAAGGTCCCACTTCTCTTGATCCAATTGTGCAGGCACCGTCTGCTCCTAGCAAATCCTGATGAGACTGACACATGGACATCTACCTTCCTCAGCTCTAATCTAGGTGGCACCAGAAAGCAACCAGGTGGCGGACCACCGGGAGAGCTAAGCCCCAGGCAGAGGGGACAAAGGTGCCTTAGAAAATAAAAGCTTGGCAACACGGAAACCCTGTGGACAAGAGCTGGGTGGAAGCTGCAAAGAGCCTGGGTTTGTGGATCCACCTGTTTTACAGAAAAATGGAAGGAAGGAAGGAGGGAGGGAGGGAGGGAAGGAAGGAAGGAAGGAAGGGAGAGAAAAATAACACAGGAGGAAGGATGGATACTCATGGGAGCAGTGACTATTACCTGAAGACCATGAGCGCCCCTGACAAGAGGCGGCTAGGTTAATGTGAAGGTCAGGGTTATGATCATTAACTGCCCGAACTCTCAACAAATTGCCTGAGTGGGCTCTGAATGATCCATTAACTAGGGACAGAATTACAAAAATTACAAGGAAGCTCTGCCTCTTCAAATGTTTGAGGACAGGCCTAAATGCAGAAGTCCAGAGCCCAGACTCGGAGCCGGGGATGGGGGGACCGTCCTTTACTAGGAGCGAAGGCTTTCCTTTAGAAAATCGGCTCAGGGCTTGTCCTGCGGAAGGCACCTCGCTCGGTTTGGGATGTGAAGTAGCCCCTGGGTGGTGGGGGGACCTCACTGAGGGATTTTCAGAGGCAGAAATTCTCAAAATAACCCTCTGGGTCTTGCACGTGTTTTTCAATGTCCTTACAACCTAGGTTCATCGACCAGAAATCCAGGGCAAATGGTTCTGTGTCTCCCTCTCCCTCCACGTTCTCAGTTGTGGTCATAACTGGCTCTGTGACATGGCACCGTCTCCATGGTGACGTGCTCACATCACGGACACCCCCCGGGCTTCGAGCACAGGCCCGAGACAGGAGAAGAGGAGTCCGACTGCCAGCACCCAAAGGCCTCGGCTCCACACGAGCAGGCTCGGAGCCGGCCCCGTGCCGGGGCCTGGGTGTGGGCGTGCCTGCTGCCAGAAGTCAACGCGGGGGAAGCTGGAGAGATCTGAACCCGGATTGGGTATTTGAGATACTAAGCAATTACTATTAATTTTGTTAGGTATGATTACAATTTTGAAGTTATGTCAAAAAAAATTTTTAAGTTGGAGAGTCATACTGAAGAATTTACAGGCGAAATGAGGCAAGATCTGGGATCTGCTTTAAAACATGCAAGGGAGAGGGAGGCAGAGGTGAGAAGAGCCAAAACTGGCTGGATGTTTATCTCTGCTGAAACTGGGCGATGGCCACGTGGTAATCTACGGCACTATTTCCTTTTCTCTCTCTTTTTAAGATTTTATTTATTCATTTATTTTTTAGAGAGAGGGGAAGGGAGGGAGAAAGAGAGGGAGAGAAACAGCAATGTGTGGTTGCCTCTCACATGGCCCTCACTGGGGACCTGGCCCGCAACCCAGGCATGTGCCCCAACTGGGAATCGAACAGAGACCTTCTGGTTCCCAGCCCGCGCTCAATCCACTGAGCTACACCAGCCAGGCTCCTTTTCTCTTGACAATGTTAGAAAATTCCCATAAAAAGAAGTTAAAAAACAAAAAAGATGCCCTATGTAGAGACAATCTCAGCAAGGTGAAGAGAGAGTGTGAAGTTCCTCAGAGGGTGATTTCCCAGCCCCGAGCTGGAGCCCTGGGTGTGGGGGCCCCAGCCCTCCTCACCTCTCTGCCCTGGTTTCCTCAACTACAACACCTGCCTGGGTACCTCAGGGTCTTATCAAGTCCAAGTGCAGTCGTTAAGTGCTCATTCTGAACATTCTGTAGCAGCACCTCCCATGCGGGCACCAGGCTGCTGAGCTCTGTCCGCCTCTCACCTCTCACCGAAACGCTCTCACACACCCATTCGGCAGCGATTCACTAGTCGTCCGTCTTCCAGCAAAGCTGACAGGCTCAGAGGCGGAACGAAATGTTGCCTACAGGATCAAAGCAGGAAGAAGCAGAACCGAAACCTGAGTCTAGGACTTTCTAACCCCCGGCCCAGCTCTTAGCTGTGCCATTAAATGGAAATTACCAGAGTCATTTACCCATCAGGCCAACTGACAAAACAGCTCCTCCCCTAAAATTTGTGAGTGAGGTGGAGAAAATAAGATGTACATACGGAAAACAAATTAAACAAAACAGTATCCCAAGAACTGCCACAGTGAGGTGCGAAGGCGCTGACCAAGGTCCCTAAACGCTCTGTGCCCCGTCTCAGTTGTGAAGGGAGGGCGGACGTGGGACTCCAGGATGGATGGAGCGCTTGTGGGAGGGGTTCCCCAAGACCACGTGTGGCCAGGGCGTAGCACCAACCTGGCCAGAGAGAAATGTTTCAGAGTAAAAACTACCCTTATGCAAAGATACATGGCCCAGACGGTCCTTCCAACAATGAGTGACGGGAACTGGGGCATTAAAAAAATCTGAACAAAGACACTCGGATAGTTCAGGGAGTTAAGAGGCGCACAGAACGCCTCGCTGAGTCCTAGGAAAAAAACCAAGTGAGACTTATACCAAATGGACAGGAAGCAGTGAGAATCCAAGGGAGAGAAATCCAAAGTCCCCTAAACGCTAGGAGGCATGCTTCACCCCCAAGGGTGCACCCACACTGGGGTCCATCCAAGTACCCAAACGACTTCAACAGAACATTTCTGTACAGCTTCAAACAAGCTGACCAAGGAAAAACCCGGCCTGCTCCGAGAACCTCACCGAGTCAAAGTGTCACAGTCTTTGCCCAAGTAGCTTTTCTTCCACTCTCACTCCTGAAAACAGCTCCTGTGCCTGATAGTCATCTCTCCGATCCAAGTTTCTCCTGTCAACGAACCTCTGACATTTGCTTCTCGGCAACAAAGAGTTTCTTAGCCTTCTCACGCCAACCACGCCTGAGATTGCTTAAAGGTGGGAAGATGCTGGTCCCCATCCAAGGACAAATGATGTCTATTACTCCAGAGAGGAGAGTCTAATGGGTTAACTTGTGTTCCAACTAAGACCTCTCCTCGTTTGTAACTTTTTTGGAAGAATCAATTTGGCTCCACTCAGCCAAAATAAAGCATTAATATTTTCATCTCATAAAACACCTAGCCCAGGACTTCCTACATCACTAGAGTTTCTCATGAAAACCGCAGCTGGTTCTTTGCAAGGGCACTTGACATGAAGCTCCCACAAACTAGCAGCTGCAGTTGCTGCAGGTCTGTCTTCACCCTCACACCCTTTCCACTGGCCAAAAGCGCAGGAGCATTCAGGAAATAATGGCGAGACAGGTCCACCGGACACGAACCCATGAATTCCATGGTGAATATCGTAACACGGTATTAGCTGGCGGAGCCGCTTCCTGCGGATACACACAGCAACAAAACTTGGAAGAGAATGGAACGTGCCCCCAGTTAGCAGAGTCGCCCCGAAGGAACAGAGAGCACCGTAACCATCCCAGCTGGTACGATAATGAATTGTCTCAAAACCAACTCATAACTGATGTACGCCTATTAAAATATGGCATGATTGAAAAAATAAAGTACATTTTAAATCTTTAAAAAAAAACAAAAAACAACGAGCTGCAATTATCTGTATACAACTATTTGTTAATTTCTGGTCGCCTGCAGCCTCTTGGCAGTCACCCCGAGATTCCCAGGGCATAGCACAGGGCCAGGTAGAGACTGGGGGTGCTCAGGCTATATTCTACACACACACAGCATCAGCCTCAGCACCCCACACCTTTGTCAATTTTACCAGCAGAGACGTGGGGCCATCTCCCTGGCAGCAGCCTGGGTCACTTAAAACTCTCCTGTTTACTGGCACTTCCTGATAGGCCAGAGGGTGAGTGACGAGAAACCACCTATGATCAGGGTAGCAACCAAACCGCCCCCTCCCACCCCAGGATGCATGCAGCCTGCTGAGGATGCCGTTCCTGGGACTGTTCTGGTGCCCTGAGCAACGGCAGGGCCTGGAATCCCAAGGAAACCTAAGCCCCAGTGTCCGTTAGGAAAATGAGGAGGGCACTACTCCAAGCCACCTGCAACAGATACGCGGCCAAGTGACACTCGCCTCCCAGCCCAGCTCCCTTGGGTCAGGCCATGCAGGGGTGTTAGCTGAGATCCACTGGGCTTCACACATCTCCAGTTACTTCTAATGAATGGAAATCCCTTTAAATTTAAAGGCTCGAAAACCCAGGCTCGGGTGTGTCCGCCCACTGGAAGGAGTGCAACCCAGGGTGACGGGGCTGCAGCGGGTCCTGGAGGGGCGGCAGCACACCCCACTGTCTCTGGGGCCAACTTTATAAAGGGGGTTCTTTCCTGCCACCTCCAGAACCACAACCAAAATGACGGCCACAGCTGCAGGCAGCACACCGGGCACGAGGCACAGCATACTGGTGCAGGGACGAGCAAACTTTCTCTCGAGGACCAGAGAGTAAATAAACACTTCAGGCTTGGTGGTTTCTGTCCTAACTACTCAACTCCACTGTTTAGCACACAAGCAGCCACAGAAGACAGGCACGAGTGAGTGGGGCTATGTTCCAATAAAACTTTACTCACAATGACAGGGCGGGCGGGTTCGCGATGGCCAGAGAGCCAGCTTGCCCGACCCTGTTCTTTGTGCGATGGTTCTCAAACTCTGACCTTGACTTACACCTCCTCCTCTACTTTTCTCTCAGAGGTTTCACGTAACCTCTGCTACTTTGCTTTTTCTGTCCCCTTCCATTTCTTCTCAAGCACAGGAGGCAAATCAATAAATGGACTTCACATCTTCCTAACAGCTGCATGCTGCAGGTTGAAAAACACTCTACCAGATCCTGGACAGCATATGGGCTTAGAGCTCAGCTCTGGGTACTGGCAGCCAGGGTGCTAACTCTGCCTCCACACCCACTGCTAGCTCTGTGACCTTGGACAAGCGACTTCAGCTGTTTCAGTTTCTCAGCACAGAGCTGACGTGAGCCAATGCAGAAGCACTCAGAAGGCCCCTGGCAGGTAATCTTTGATCTTCACATGACAGTTGGGCACTGTCAAACCTTTGGGAAGGCCATGAAACTGACTTAGAAGGTGAACAACTCCGGTCTGCCCAACTGCCACGTCCACGGCCATCCACCACTCCCAACCCTCGGTCTGCCAGAAGAGGGCTGACCCTGGCGCAGCGAGAACAGGCAGCATCCATGCTGCATTAAGCTTTATGTCCCTGGGGTTTCTGCACCCCCCAGAGAGGGACAACGGGGACAAGGAAACCAGGGGATGAGCCTGCTGCTGAGCCAAGGTTTTCTGACAGATCTGCCTGTGATCTAGCCACTGAGTCTAACCTTACAGCTCATTCTGAAGGCCTCTACCTTGCAGCTGGGTGTCGGGAGCTACAGAAGTCACAGCAACTCCTCACCATGGCCAGAAGCTGCAGAAGGCAGCTCAGACACGGGAAGGAAGTACGAGGCCTGGTAGAGGCCGCACCAACCTCTGCCCGACTCTAAATAAAGTCCTTGGGGGGGAAGGGCTGCTTGCACATGCCAAAAACTTTTCTGCTCCAAGAAAACCACGGGACAAGCCTGGCTGCTGAATGAACGGACAAAACCTTCACTGACTCAGCCAAATTCCCAGGTCTGGAGCTGGGACAGAGCAGGCTCTCTTCTCTGAGAGACTCTGGAGAGGGTGAAGGACTGGCTGCAGGGATGTGACTAGTTAGCAATGGGGCAGGAGCTGGGGCCCTGCCTCCCCCACGCTCAGCTGGCCTACCAAGGCTGCAGTACTGACTCAGATCCTAAGTGCGAAAGACGAACACAGGAAGGTAGTCAGCATAAGCTCAAGACAGCATGGCTGTTCTGGCATCTGTAGTGAGGACATTGTGCAATCAAGAAATGCCTTAAGATGGCTTCCACTTGGTTCCAACCCCAAAAGACTCCTTGCAATCGAATAAGCCGACCAGAAACCAACTAAGTGAAAGACAGATGGACTTCCTTCAAAAATACAGATGTGGTTCTTACTTCTGTTTACAGGCCAGGCTGTAAATGCTACTTAGAACTTTTCTCTACTAAGGACAGCAGAGAGAGAAAGAAACCAAGACCCACGGAGTGCCAGGCGTCGTGTGGGTGTCCCGCACACGCCCACTCGACTGCAATGACCCTGTGCGGTGGGCGTGACCGTCAGCGCCCACCGCACACTGCAGGCAGGGCCCGGCCAAGCACAAGCTTATCTGCCTCCCAAGCCCACACTGTCCCTTCACATCCTGTCGCCCCACCCGTGTTCAGAAGATGTCACCACTTGCCTTACAAATAGGGAGCTGAGTCACCAACTCACACGCCTATGAAATGACAAAAAAAAAACCAAACCAACAAAAAACCAGATCCTCCATCCAGAGCAACGTGACCAGAAGGAAACTATGCTCCAAGCAAGTAGCCTGTGTTCTGCTAAAAAATTATTCCAGCGGCAGGATGTGACGACGCTCATTTTGCCATCAACTGACGGAGTCGGGAATTGAGTTAAAAACTGCCCACGGAGCCCCCGATCACTACTAAATGAACGAAAAACCCGCACGCCATCTCCGAGACTGCACTCTGTGAGCCGCCGCAGGAAAAGGAGGCCTGCGGCAAAGACGAGGCCGGGGTTCACAAGGACGACTCCACGCGGTCGGGCTCCTCGAACAATGTCCTGCCTTAACCTATCCGAGGGAACCCTTCCCGCCCTTCCCCTCAGACTGTAATTATGAAACCAGCCTCCAACCGTCTCTTCTGACGGAATCCTGCCTCCGACGAGCCAACGCTGCCCTGGGCCCTCGGGTCAGCTTACTGACCACCAAGGGCTAGAAATCTCAGACACCATCCTCCTCCTCTCCTCACTGTGTCAGCGACGTGGCCATGGCACAGGCAAGCGCCTAGCTCGTGCACAAACCCGCCATGTCACTCAGCGCTGAATTAGCTCCGGTCACCCCACCTCCTACCCTGGGTCAGAACCAGTCACTCCGGTACGTGCAGATATCATCCACAGGGACCAAAATTAGATCGCCTGGAACAGAAGACACCCACAGAGGCAGGAAATACTTCCAGTAGCAATTTGCACCACAGAGGTATTCAGTGCAACTGGATCTGGCCTGCAGCAGCCGGCTCTGGGACTTCACATCCGCACAAACGTGAACATAATAGGGCAACCCTAAGACATCCATTTTTCTCCTTCCCAGCGAAGGGACAAGATCTAAGAGAAAGGAGCAGAGGCCGAGGCGTTAGTAAATGTATAGTACTGGACCAGCCCGAGATGACACTGTCTCTATTCGACTGGACAGAAACATAGCAAGTCAGTCAACCGCTCGTCTCCAACAGCAGGGCAGGCCTCCGTTTCCACAGGTGCGAACCAAGTTTCCCTGGGGATCAGCCTTCCTGGTGAATGAGAGCTCTATGTTGAAAATAGCTCTATGTTGTTTAAAAAAAAAAAAAATTCTGGATTTTCAAGAATTAAAAATTTAAACCTCCAGAGCAAATCGAAACCCCATCTGGGAGACAGGACAGACTGTGAATTAGAAAGCCCTTTTAGGGAGTCTTTTTTTATTTTTCTTCTTTTGAAGAGCAAATTTGAGGGGATTAAGAAAAAAATAGGGCCTTTAGGAACCAGAATATCCATGTTTTCCTGGTCACAACTGATTTTGTTTCTACTGAGAGATCTCTATTTCCTTTTCGAACTCTCCCCAGAGAATATGAAAATTTAAAGATTACGCGTGTACGAGAGTTGCTGTTAAATCAGGGATTCTGAGTGACACCCTTTTTTTTGTTTTTTTTTGCACCATCCATTAATTTGAATGTTAACTAATACTGGTACATCAGTTTTGGGGAGAAAAAAGGCAGTACTGTGACATTTCAAAAACAAAGGCTACCGAAATACAATTTGACATCATTACTGGGGTTTCTTGGATTGGACAAGGAGATTCCTTTGAGAACCAAAAAAACAATAAACCCTTGTGTCAAGATGTCTGAGCACTTTTTAAATGTTTAGGGAAATATTTTTAAATTCCATGATTGCTCCAATTTTCACTGACAAAAGAAATCCCATTCATTAACATTTCAAAGCAGTTATGAAATTAGCGTCCCTCGACAATTTAGTAGCTCCTGAAACTTGGAAGGCCCATCTGTTAGCACCCAGCCTCTGCGCTTGGCCCCTGGAGGAGGAATTTCCGCAGAGGGGAAACTTTAAACGCAATTCCTTTCAGGCTGACCCTGCACCCTGGAGAGTGTGTTCAGTTTGTGCTTCAGACTTTTTTTTTTTGCAGGGTACTGTACTGTGAGGACACTTCTTCCTCCCACAACTGACTTTACACACTAAGATCCCCACTTCCCAGCGGTGTCAAACACATGGAGAACCAGTGGCCCATTCAATTATAATTCAAAGGCAATTTCCACATTTCCTCATTGGAATGTGAGTGAACTTTTTCTCCTCTTCAGAAGGGAAAAAAAAAAAAAAGGAAAACAGGATCTTTTGGAAGTGGAAGAGGGCCGTGTGTTAAAGCGTTCTCTAACAAAGTATGTCAGGGACCAAAAGCGGGCAAGAGGGAGAACAGAACTTCAACGTGTTTTTTGTCTTTTAACAGGAGAACTTATGCTTGGAAAACACATCAGAAGGACAGTGTTTGGTTCTGCAAGTCACCCGTTGGCTGTTTTTTCCTTGTACTGTGGGGGAAGGGCACTGAGAGCCGAGGGCAGTGTTCTCTCCGCCGTGACTGGGCATGTCCGGCGTCTGTAAGTGCTTTCCGACCAAGGACAGTGGAGACAAGGAGAGGAGAGTGGGTACTGACACACTTTACCGACTTGGTGCTTCAACGGTACTTTACAAATGACTTAATTTAAATGTCCATCACCATAAAACATGGGAGTAAAAGAAGAAAATGGGAGCTACTTGAACCACAATCTTTTGGGGGTAGCGGGGCAGAGGGGAGGGAGAGCCTGAACTTGAATGTAAGTATCATAAACCAAATTCAGTAACCTCGTCTCCAACCAATGGACTTGAAGCATCCACTTTCTTCAAAGACCAAGGCTGGAGACAAAGCAATGAACTGCCATGACAAGAGGGACGCCGAGGGCTGGAAAACATGGGCCTTTTCACATTGGTTTTTGTAATGTTACAGTCACACACTTTTTTTTTCCTTGGAGAAAACTGTGTACGTCAAATTTTAAACATTAAACATTGAAAGGATGTGCAAGTCGAAAAGGGCTCAACAGGGTTAGAATCCTGATTTGAACATCAAAAGTCACTCTCAAGCATCACTTCGATCTAAAGGCGAGGAGGAAGGCAGGCAGGGAAGGGACAAAAAGAGGGAGATAATTGAATTACTCAATAAAAGAGGCTACTTACCATCCCAACCCATTGTAAGACATACACTTCTGACATAAGAGAACTCCTTAGAGGTCGAATAAAGCCTGTAAGCACCTTTGAGTAATGTACCTGCCCCCAAGAGGGGGCCCGGAAGCCCAACGTGGGCTCAGCGGAACAGACCTTTGCTAATCTGTGTATTTCCTGGAACTGGAGTCAGGCTGCGATGGGCTGCGATTCCCAGGACGATACATTTAATTAGAACAAAACAGAACAAAACAAAAAAAAAAATTGTTGTAAAAGCTCACCAAACTGCTGCACTTGTGTCTCTGAATGTGGGTGGCATTTCTTTTAAAAGGCAAAGTATGGTCTGTGAAGGAGAAAGGGAAAGGGGGAGGTGGGAGTGGGGAGAAGGGGCTATGGTGCCTGGCAGGGAAGCCCTCGCTAAGACCCGTCTGGGGGCGGGGAGGGGGGTCCTCAGCGACTCCCCAGCCAGGACGGCGACGGGGCAGCCATCTGTCCAGCACGTTCTCTTCCCCTCCCCACCCCGGGCTCCCTCCAAGACTCGCTCTCCTGCCAGTTGAAACCCTCCTTCCATTTCCAAATCCACTCTAGCTACCGCTTCCCCTGCCCCACCAGGGAAAGGTGAACGAACCCTGCACCCCAACCTTGTGCTGGAGCAGGGGAAACGGGGCCCCAACCTCGCCCTGAAACGCGCTGGGCTGGCCCCTTTATCACCCTCCAGAGAAGGGTGTGGGGCGAGCCCATTTCGCAATTAATAAACGCGAAGGGGGGGCGCTCCCTTTTCACCCCCTGCCAAAGCACAACGAAGCCTCGTTTTCTCTTCCGGAAGGGATGGCGCCGTATTTTAGCCCGAAAGAGGAGGAAACCCCAGAAGAGGTGGCCAACTTGCTCTCCCCTCTATGGCAGGGACACCAAACCTCTCCCGCTCCCCTACCCCCCAAAACCGCATCACCTACCTAAAAAAAGCGAGAGGACCCCTGCCCTTTAGGAAAAACAAGGGAAGGGTCTTCTCCAAAAGAGGCAGGGGCTTCCATCAAAGGGGCTAGAGATCCCGCACCTTTTTTGCCCTCTAGGGAGTAGCTAGGAAATACCTCCCTCCAAAAAGAAAAAGAAAAATACTGCAAGAGAGCCCCCACCCAAGGACCCTCCCCCCCAGTAGAAGGATGGAAAAAGGATCTGAACGAACCCCCACTTTCTGCCTCCTAAGAAAGCTAGGATACCTTTCCAAGTAGGGCAGGGCACACCTCCCCCGGGAGAAAGGATACTGCCGGGGGCTGGGAGACCCCCAACTCCAAACCCCCAAGAGCGGGGCTGTTGTTCGAAATCTCCCCCGAAAAAGGGTCCGAGGGCCCCTCCCCCTCCCCCCTCCCTTTCCCTGAAGCCGGGCGACCGGCAGGCGGGTCCGTGGCTGCCAGGTCCGGGCGCAGGGGCAGCCTGGACCCCCCGTGGGCCTCCGCAGCCCCCCCGCCGGCGCCCCCTCCCCAGGGCGGGCAGGCGGGCGCGGGGGGTCCGGGGGGCGCCTCCTCACCTTCCCCTCAGCATGGCGCCCAAAAAAGACAGAGCGAGTGCGAGGGAGAGCGGGCGAACGCCGCGAGGGGGGGGAAACGCATGAGGCCAGGAGAGAAAGCAAGCGAGAAAGAGCGAGCGAGCGAGAGACACCCACCGACCCCGCCCTTCCTCCTCCTCCTCCTCCTCTGCGGCCCGGCCCAACATGGCGGCTGCCCCCCTTCCTCCTCCTCCTCCTCCTCCTCTTCCTCCCCCCGGGGACGCTGCCCCGGCCGGGCCGGGGGCCTGACCTGTCGTCAGGGAGCGGGAGGCGGTGGAGGAGGTGCGGGGTGGCCGGGCAGGCGTCGGGGGAACACGGAGGAGGCGAAGGCGTTGATGGCGGCGATGGCGGCGGCGGCGATTCTGATGGCGGCGGCGGGGGGGTCCCGGGCGCGGCCTCCATAGTTCCTTTGGGGGGGAGGGGATGTTAATGCACGAAAAAGGACTGCTTGGGCGTGGCGGGAGGGGCACACTTCAGCTCTGAGGGCTCCTGATAGGAATAGGTATATATTTTTTCGGTTTCGGAATCACCTCTGCGCCGACCTCCACGTAAGCCGCGCGGCCTAGGCCTCGGCGGGCCGCTCGCCGCCTGCTTTCTTCGCAGCCCGCTCCTGGGGTCACTCGCTCACGGGCAAGGGGCCCTCATTGGGGCGAGAGCCGCCCCCCCACACACACCCCCACGGGCCCGGGAATGGGACACCCGGGGCACACGGACACTGGTGGGTGGTTGGGTGTAATTAGCGCGGGCCGCGCGCGATGGAGCAAGCGATGGGGAAGGGGGGAAGAGGAGAGCGAGCGAGGGGAGTTAAGGAAAAAGGATTTTAGGGAGAGAGAAGCGGGCCGACTGTCTTGTCTGTCTGCCCGCCCTCGGTGCCCTGGCTGTCCGGCCCGCGCCGCAGTCAGAAATTCACACAAAATGGCGGCGTGGCCTGGACGGGCTGGGAGGCTAAGGCGGGAGGAAGGGTGAGGTGGGAGGGGGCACTGGGAGGCGGAGGCGGCGCCACGTGAAGGAGAGGGGCCACTCTCCCGAAGGGCGGCGGAAAGATCCGAAGGGAGAGAGTCAGGCCGAGGGGAGTCGGAAAAAGCCGAAAAGAGCGGAGAGGGAGACAGGGAGAGGCGGGAAGAGCCGAAGGTGGTGATGAGAGCGCAGCAAGGGAGGGAAAAGTGGGCGGTCCCAAGGAGCCGGAAGTAGCCGAAGTGGACAGGGCCTGGGAAACAAGGAACTAAGGTGATCCGTAAAGAGCCGAAGTCGGCGTCGGGGTGGGTGGCAGGAGGCGGAAACAGCCGAAAGAGGCCGCGCGCAGATAATGAGATTTAGAAGGAAAGAGCTGAAGGGCGGGCTAGGGAAGCGATTAAATAAGAGAGTAAACGATTTTGAGTAATTCACTCGAGAGGATGCGGAAAGAACCGAAAATTGCTAGCTTGAGGGTAGGCGGGAAGAGTAGAAAGTTTTAGATGGAAGAATGGGAGGGAAGGATTTCGGGCTACGGAGAGAAAAAAATAACCTAAAGCCGGAGGCCGGGTGCTGGAGTTGTAGGTTTCCGGAGAATGGGAGGATGGAGCCAGGCAGGCGGGCAGATGATGTCATTAGGGACCTCGGTCAGTGACTTCATCCCTGGGCGGTGCAAAAGGGGCGGGCTTTGGTGGAGTTTAAGAACCTGACGCGTGGTAGGTGGAAGCCTAGTCGGGTACGTACAGTATAAGAACGTAAAATCCTCTGACCCTCTCAACTAAACTCAGGAGAGCTACTATTAACCCCATTTAATGGGTGCAGACGGAACCTGGTATTTAAGTATTTGGATCAAGGTTACAGGATTTGCTATAAGCATCGCAGATTTTTGTTTTTTTTAATCATAGCTAGCATTCCATTGTCTCCTAGGAGTAGTCTATGGACCTCTGGTAAGGCATCCACCCTAGGGTTTTACAAAAAGTCGTGACCTGGCCCTACACCGCGTGGCTAGTTGAGCGTCAAAATGCAAAGCAAAGAGTCACAGCTCATGCCTGGATTTCTGGTCATGGCTCATGCCTGGTTTGCAGGCTGGTCCTGGTTGGGGCACGTGGGAGAGGCAACAGATGGATATTTCTCTCCCTCTCCCTCCCTTCTCCTCTCTATAAATAAATAAAATATTCTTTTAAAAAGTCATGACCTCTTGTTCTGAGAATTAGCTGTTGGATTATTCGTGGATTCTATGAAGACCACATGACTGGCCACAGTCCCAGACGGTGACACAACAAGTGATGAAGGGAACAGGCCCAGCGTCACTTCATCATCACCAGGAAGTGGTATCTTGAGACTGAACTCAGTGAATCAGGTCTCATACGTCCAGTGTCCCAACTTTCCAGCCACTGGTAGCAGATTCATTACAATGGATCCTCTCCGATGGGATAGGTTGCCAATTCACCCTCATGGGAATAATCATCTTTTGGAAATTGGTGTTATTTTTTTCCCACTGACTGCCCTATGTCTGCCAGCAGTTCCATCCCTGGACTTTCTTATTTTCACAGTAAAACTTTTTAAAAGTTAAAAACACACCCTCACACAAAAGCGTTGCAAACATGCATCAGTGATGTTCTCTTCATTCATAAGAGAGCCAGCAGAACAATAAAGCGGGTGGAAGGCAGGACCGTGAAGAATGGGCGTGTACAGACAGTGGAGGAAAGAATGCTAGAATGAGTTGGCAGGTTTGATACAAAACCAGTTAATGTCTTTCCGGGTGGTGTTTTCTCTCAGATACATATCATTGGAGACCTGAGAAGCAACCATAACTTTACCAGGTCTACAGCCTAATCAACAATTAAGTGTTAAGTCCAAGTAACATGTAGAATGTCAGAGGGCTTGGTGGTGTCAACGCAGGAAGAAGCCTTGCCTGATGAGACTGGCGGGTGCTTTTGTTTTCCTCGTTACCTAAAAGCCGGTGGCCGTGTAGAATTGTGGGGCGGCCTGTTGAAGCTTCAGAGATGCCACCAGCCGGAGACCACATTTTGAAAGGATAGGGTGTAGTCTATGGTCTCAACCAGTGCTGTCTCGTCCGTAACTAGAATACATGGAATTCAGAAATCAAGGCATAAAATGACACTTTTCACAATTACCCATGTTGACGCACTTACAGCATTTTTCCTTTCTATTCCCGTAACCCTGCTCTTCTAGCTCTTGGTGTGTTTGAAAAATAAACCCAAACCACCTTTTTCGGACAATTAAGTTATGAGCACGTGCCAGTATTTTATTACAATCATGCATGCAAGGAAAGAAAGATCTCTCTCATGTAAGCCAATGAAAAGGTTTGCTCCTGGTACGGATGTTTCATAAGAAAACATTTCTGAGATGTCCTAAATGAAGCAGGCCAGCGGAGGGTGGCAGGAAGAGATAAGAGGTGCTCCTTAGTTTACCCCTGCAGAGCAAAACCAGCACAAGCTTACGTTCCTGAATGTACATTGACACTTGGAATTAACTTCTAGGTGGCCATTTCCGAGACTGTCTAGAAAGAACAGCCCAGGCTGGCAGGGCCTGCCAGTTGGAGAATCATTTGGTGTGGAAGCAGAGTGACCAGAGTAGGGAAGAAAGATGGGAATTCCCTTAGAACTGCTTTGGAAAACAGCCAGGCTGTAGTAACTACAGCTGAACAGATAGCAGCACCGTGATTCAGCAGTTCCACCCAGGAGTATATGTATCTCACAGAAGTGCAAAAGACGTGGACAAGAACATGCATAGCAACACTATCTGAAATAGTCCCGACACCTTGGGGCTCTTGGAGCAGCACCATGGCCGTTGGCAAGAACAAGCACCTTGCAAAAGGGGGCAAGAAGGAAGCCAAGAAGAAAGTGGTTGATCCATTTTCTGAGAAAGATTGGCATGAGAGAACAAGCTATGGTCAATATAGGAAATGTTGGCCCTGCCCTGGCCGCTGGGGCTCAGTGGTTGAGTACCTGCCTGTGAATCAAAGGGTCTCTGATTAGATTCCCCAGTCAGGGCACAGGCCTGGGTTTTTGGCCAGGTCCCCACACCCCCAGTAGAGAGCACTTGAGAGGCAACCACACATTGATGTTTCCCTTCCTCTCTTTCGCCTTCCCTTCCTTTCTCTCTAAAAATAAATAAAATCTTAAAAAAAAAACAAAAAACAAATTCATGTTGATGTCAAGACTACTGATGATTATTTATTTCATCAATTCTGCATCAATTTTACTAAAACAAAAAACAACCCCCCCACACACACACATATTCGAAAGATCTGTTTCGCTTAGCATCAACAAGTCTGCCAAATCCTGAAGAAAATGATCATGACCCAAGAGGTGCAGATCAATGACTGGAAAGAAGTGGTCCATAAATTGATTCCAGATCACATTGGAAAAGACATGGAAAAGGCTTGCCAATCTATTTATCTGCCCCATGATGTCTTTGTTCGAAAAGCCAAAATGCTGATGAAGCCCGGGTTTGAACTGGGAAAACTCATGGAGCTTCAGGGGGAAGGGAGCAGTGCTGGAAAACCTACAGGGGATAAGACGGATGCTAGAGCTGAATGACCTGATGGATATGAGCCACCCATCCAAGAACCCGTTTAAAATTCAGACTTTAATGGTAACAAATAAAAAATCCTACTTATGGTAGTAAAAAGCAAGAAAGAGAGCACCCCTAACTCGGAACGACCTAAACATCCATCCGTAGAACACACAGTAAGTTGTAGTATATTCACCACTTTTGGGAACCCCCTGGGTCACTGGGTTAGAAGACCCCAATGGCAGAATCCTTCCCACTACATCTTTTTTTTTTTTTAAGATTTTTATTTATTTATTTTCAAAGAGAGGGGAAGGGAAGGACAAAGAGAGGGAGAGAAAAATCAACGTGTGGTTGCCTCTCACATGGCCCCCACTGGGAACCTGGCCCACAACCCAGGCATGTGCCCCGACTAGGAATTGAACCGGCGACGCTTTGGTTCGCAGCCTGCACTCAGTCCATTGAGCTACACCAGCCAGGCCTCCACTACATCTTGAACCAGCTAGAGAACCTCCTCTTGCACAGGGCCTCCATTTGTTTATGAGACCAACCACGATACAAGTTGCCTGCAAGATTCCAAGAGACCTACCAAACATCGTGACTTTTTCTTAGTGTGTGTGTGTGAAAAATTGCAACTTTCAGCAACTTGCCCTTTATCTTGAAAAAAAAAAAAAATTCCAACATACCCCTTCCTCTGGGTCTCCAAAACATGTCCGAGCTGTAGCGTTCCTGTATTTTTCTGAGGTGCAGTCTTCTGTAATGCCCGCAAGTCTGACCAGTGCTTCCATGGTGCCTGTTTCTTTCTGCTCCCAGAACATCATTATTTTGACAATGGAGTTTATTTTTCTAATTCCTGGGGTGGCTCTTGGGTGAGTTCTTTGCACAATGGATGAGGGGTCCTTTACAGAGAAGACATTCCGCAGAGCATGGAAAAAACACCAGTGACTGGCTCCCACGTCTAGAACCCCTGGGAAGAAAGGAAACCGCTGGCCAAAGGGAGGCATCATGGCGTATTGCATCCTGCTGATTGCCAACCCCATAAGCATTCCCCCTTTTTTTCCTTGCTAGTCCAACCCTGGACTTATTGGGGAGATATAAAGTTCTGCAGCACACCAAAAAATATATTTTTTGCCAATCTGATTTTTAAAAATAGGTACAATTTTGATTCACACCGGGCAGCTATTATTGTGTTGGCTGTTGTCATTTATTTAATTTGACAACCTAAGGGAAAAGAGATCAGGGTCCGCTACGTAAGTAAGCGTTGCATGTTTTAAAAGTTCTTGTGGCTTGAAAAATCACTGGTCTACTTTGTTCTTAAGGAGATGATGTTGCCCCCTAGAGGTCATTTGGGAAATTATTGAGGGAAATTAATTTTGGTTGTGAACTGGTTCTCAAAGGAACAGCATTGCTCCTTGGGGGGTGTCTTGGAAATTTGAGACGAGTTTTCTGGGCATCACGATACTGAGTGGGTTGTTACCGGCACTAGAGGACAGGGGCCTGGGGTAATATAATGTCCTGCAACATGACAATGGTATTGAATGAAATTAATGATAATTCTTTTTTAAAAAATTTATTTATTTATTTTTAGAGAGAGGGGAAGGGAGAGAGAAAGAGAGGATGGGAAACGTCACTGTGTGGTTGCTACTCACGCACCCGCTACTGGGGACCTGGCCCGCAACCCAGGTATGTGCCCTGACTGGGAATCGAACTGGCGACCTTTTGCTTCTCAGTCCACTAAGCCACACCAACCAGGGCATAATGATAGCTCTTCAATAATGGAAACAACTACTTGTACTAAGTTAGAATAGGCTATAATAAGAAACTTTTCCAGGTCCTTTGGAATTGTGTGCATAGTAAAGTCAGGGTAAGACTCTTGAGAATTTACAGGTGTACAATGTATTACCATTTTGAGGGTAATGAAAATGTTCTGGAACTAGAGAGAGGTGGTGGTCGCACATGGTGAGTGTACGAAATAGCACTGAATTGTTCACTTTAAAATGGTTAATGTTAGTGCTGACCAGTGTGGCTCAGTTGGTTGGGCACTGAACCTCAGAGCGAAAGGTTGCTGGTTCAATTCCTGGTCAGGGCACGTGCGGGTTCAGTCTCCAGTTGGGGACCGATTGATGTTTCTCTCCCTTCCTTTTTCCCTCTTTTCCCCTCTCTCTAAAAATAAATGAATAAAACATTTTAAAATATAAAAGAGAGATAAGCGTGGATCGGCTGCCCTCTGGCCAGTGCCCAGACAGGGGATCGTGTGTGCCCGGACCAGGGATCAAACCCAAAGCCTGGGTATGTGCCCTGACCAGAATCGAACCCGAAACCCTTTGGTTACAGGATGATGCTCCCACCAACCGAGCTACACCAGCCAGGGCAAAATTTTCCTCTTCTTGTAAAGACACCAGACATATCGGAGTAGAGCCTACCCTGATGATTGATCTCATTTTCACTTGATGACATCTGCAAAGACCCTAATTTCAAATAAGGTCACATTCATAAATAGCACGGATTAAAACTGGAACATATGTATTTTTTAAAGATTTTATTTATTTATTTTTAGAAAAAGGGGAAGGGAGGGAGACAGAGAGGGAGAGAAACAGCAATGTATGGTTGCCTCTCACATGGTCCTCACTGGGGACCTGGCCCGCAACCCAGGCATGTGCCCTGACTGGGAATCGAACTGGGACCCTTTGGCTCCCAGCCCACGCTCAATCCACTGATCTACACCAGCCAGGGCTGGAACATATTTTTTTTGTAAGAGTGGACATAGTTCTACCCACAATACATTGCATGGGTGAAAACCCCATCTGTCTCTATAATGAAATATTTATAATTTACTATAGGTACTGCACTTTTATTAAAACCTATTCATTTTTCACCCTGGCCGGGTAGTTCAGGTGGTTAGAATGTCAACCCAATACACCAAGGTTGTAGGTTCGACCCCCACTCAGGGCACATCCAAGAAGCAACCAATGAATGCACAAATAAGTGAAACGACAAATCGATGTTTTTTTCTCTCTCTCTCTCAAATCAGTTTTTTTTAAAAGATTTTATTTATTTATTTTTAGAGAGAGGAGAAGGGAGGGAGAAAGAGCAATGTATGGTTGCCTCTCACATGGCCCTCACTGGGGACCTGGCCTGCAACCCAGGCATGTGCCCCGACTGGGAATTGAACCAGGACCTTTTGGTTCCCAGCCCACGCTCAATCCACTGAGCTACACCAGCCGGGCTCAAATCAGTTTTTAAAAAGGGGTGCAGAGCCATGATGATATCCAGAGCTTAATCCAGTGTCTTCTTCTAAGAGTTGTGTGACCGTAATAGGAAGAACAGGAAGAGACTTGAGACTAGGGTGATGCTGCACACAGGTCTCTCTTCCACGGTTCTCCCCCTGACTGCATCTTAGAATCATCTGGGGAGCATTTTGTAAAAATCCCAACCTCTCAGCTCCACCCCAGACCAATTAATCAGAGTCTCTGAAGGTGGGGCCTGGGCACCATATTTGCCGGAAAGCTCCCCAGATAATTCTAATGGGCAGGTGGGATTGGGAGCCACTGCCTTGGTTCGTGCTGAGTAGTCACCTGAGTGGAGCTAATTATTTAATCCTTAAACCCAGGAGCCTGATCTACTGAATAACTGCTCCCCTCCACTCCCGCTTTGTAGTTACAAAGTCTCACTTTTGGCAGCTGTTCTGATTAGCAGTTGCTGAAAAATGAACTGCCCCATGGGTATATACCCAAGAGAATTGAATGCAGGGTCTCAAAAAGATGCTGATACAGCCCGGCTGGTATAGCTCAGTGGATTGCGTGCGGGCTGGGAACCAGAGGGTCCCGGTTCGATTTCCATTTGGGGCACATGCATGGGTTGTAGGCCAGGTCCCCGATGAGGGCCATGTGAGAGGCAACCATACATTGCTCTTTCCCCCTCCCTTCTCCTCTCTCTGAAAATAAATAAATAAAATCTTAAAAAAAAAAAACCGATTGACGGAGGTCAAAAGGTGGAAACATCCCAGATGCCTGTGGATGGATGGATGAACAGATGAGCAAAGAGGATGCCACTTACAATGGAATATATTCAGCCTGAGAAAGGAAGGGCATTCTGACACATTCTAAACATGGACAAACCTTGTGGACATCATGCGGAGTGAAGTCAGCCAGCCACAACAAGACAAATACTGTATGACTTCACTAATGCGAGGTATCTAGAACAGTCAAGGTCATGGCAACAGAAGTCGAATGGCAGTCTCCAGGGCTGGGCTGGGTGGAGGGCGAAATGGGGAGCTGTTTAATGGTCATATAGTTTCAGTTTTGCAAGATGAAAAAGTTCTAGAGATTGGTCTCACCACCATATAAATAAGTAGACTTACTACGACTGAACTGTACATTTAGACATGGGTGAGATGGTACATTTTAAATTATGTGTATTTTACCACAATTTTTTCAAAAGTGCCCTGTCCCCGACAGATGTGGCCCAGTGGTTTGAGTGGTGGTCTGTGAACCAAAAGGTTGGTGGTTTGATTGCCGGTCAGGACACATACCTGGGTTGGTCCCAAGTAGGGGGTATGCGAGAGGTCCGTGTTTCCCTCTCACATTGATGTTTCTCTCCATCTCTTTCTCCCTCCTTTCCCATCTCTCTAAATATAAAAAAATAAAATCTCTTTTTAAGAAAGCCTTGAGCCCTGGCTGGTATAGCTCAGTGGATTAGCGCGGGCTGTGAACCAAAGGGTTGCTGGTTTGATTCCCAGTCAGGGCACATGCCTGGGTTGCAGGCCAGGTCCCCAGTGGGGGGCGCATGAGAGGCAACAACACACTAATGTTTCTCTCCCTCTCTTCCTCCCTCCCTTACCCTCTGTCTAAAAATAAATACTTTTCTTTAAAAATGCCCTGAAATTTAGTGGCTTGAAGCAGCAACAATCATTCCATTATTTTTTTCCTTTTAAAATGTTATTACATGTATGGGAGGAACATTCGTTAATAACATTATGTAAATTGCAGGTGTACAACTTTATTGCATGACATCTGTATACGGTATTGTGTGCTCCCCACCTGAAGTCTCATCTCCCTCCATCACTATGCACTTGAGCCTCTCATTTGGTTATCTTTCACTGCACCTGCGGGGCAGCAAAGCCAGAAAGACTGCACTGGCCGGTTCTGGCCCAGGGCAGCCCTGAAGTTGCTGACCACTCGGCTGAGACTGGAACAGCAACAGAGAAAGGGGCTGGGCAGACATCTCTCTGTCTTTGGGTCGTTTCAGGGCTTTTCCGTATAGTTTCTCCTCGTGGGCTGGCTGGGTCCATCTCAACATGCAGCCTCAGGACAGTGGGACTGCTTACCTGTTTTATTAGGATTCAAAACTCAGGTATTCCCAGGAACACGGTGGAAGCCTGACATGGCTTTCCTGACTTGGCTAGGAAGTTAGTGTCCCTTCTGCCACATTCCTTTGGTCAAACAGTTGTCAAAGCCAGTCCAGTTTCATGGGTAGGAAACATAGATTCCCCCCACCCCCTCAAGGGGAATGGCCTCAAAGAGATATTACAGGAGCTTCTAAGACCAGAGGCAATGTCATAGTAGCCATCTTTGTAAAAAGCAATCGGCCACAGCCGAAACCCCTTATCACCATAATGATTTCTTTGTTGGCATCATTTATTTATTTATTTATTTATTTTCAGAGAGAGGAGAAGGGAGAGAGAAAGAGCAATGTATGGTTGCCTCTCACATGGCCCTCACTGGGGACCCGGCCTGCAACCCAGGCATGTGCCCCAGCTGGGAATCAAACCGGGACCCTCTGGTTCCCAGCCCGTGCTCAATCCACTGAGCTACACCAGCCGGGCAGTTGGCATCATTTAATTGTGGGAATATTTAGAGTTAAATATAGAAATGTTCACTTGACTCAGATCTCTGGAATGAACTTTTTTTTAAGATGTTATTTATTTATATTTTTTAGAGAGGGGAAGGGAGACAGAAAGAGAGGGAAACATCAATGTGGTTGCCTCTTGCATGCCCCCTACTGGGGACCTGGCCTGCCACCCAGGCCTGTGCCCTGACTGGGAATCGAACTGGCAACCCTTTGGTTCCCAGGCCGGCACTCAATCCACTGAGCCACACCAGCCAGGACTGGAATGAACGTTTTGGTTGAAGGAATTTGTGTGTATTTGGCTTCTCATATGCTGGAAAGGTTTAAGGGCATCTGGCCTACTAGAGTTTCCCAGGGAGAGCAGTAGTTCTCAAGACTTTTCCCCCACCATGAATTGGGATAGGTGAGATATGATATTAATTGGAGTATTTCTTTTTGTAAACTTGAAAAATCCTCAAGGTAAACCTTGGTGACAAAATAAAAGAAAAATTACCAAATAGCATCAACCATTCTTATACTGTCCCTGAACTTCAACCCATCCGGACCCCCTTATCTCACCCTCTGGAGTAGAATAAGGGGAAAGGTCACGGCTGGAGGCTGGATTAGGGGTCAGGAAAGCACTTAGGAAAGGTCTTTCCTAGGGGGTTGAGCAATATTTGGAAGAAACCTTATCGATGTGAACAGGCACGTGGTTCCCAAACTTGCTCATCTCACACAGTTTCAAATCATTCTCAGCAAAGTGGTGTTCATTCTGGAAGAGAGTAGCCTTGTATCCTGAATGTTTTATGTTCTCTATTTGCCTCAAAATACAATGGTCACACACTGTACTTAAAGATTTTATTTATTTAGAGAGAGGGGATGGGAGGGAGGAGAGGGAAACGTCGATGCACATGTGTGAGGGAAACATCCATCAGCTGCCTGTCGAGCGCCTGCCAACCAGGGACCTGGCCCACAACCCAGGCCTGTGCCCTGACTGGTAACCGAACCGGTGACCTTTTAGTCTGCAGGAGGATGCCCAACCCACTGAGCAACCACACATTGATGTTTTTCTCCATCTCTTCTCCCTCCCTTCCCCTCTGTCTAAAAATAAATAAGTGAAATGGTTAAAAAAAAAAAGATTGGCTTACAAGTATCTGTTTGAGTCCCTGTTTTCAATTTCCCTGGGTGTATACATAAGAGTGGAATTGCTGGTTCACATGGACCCAGAAATTGGTCTGGGGATCTGAGGTGCCCAGCCATCAGCCAACGTCCACTTGCCAGTCACATGAGTCGCCTTGGAAGGGGATCTGCCACCCCACATCATCTGCTGACTGCAGCCAAAGGTTACATCTGACTGCACCCTCATGAAAGACCTTAAACTAGAACTTCTCAACCACACTGCTTCTGAATTCCCGACGCACAGAAACTATAAGAGATAATACATGTTTATTGTTTTTAAGTCCCTTAATTTTTACATAATTTATTGCATAGCATATCCAAAGAGTAGGGATTGGCCAAGTTATTTTTTGAAATGATCTTGTGACCTTGGATGAACTGCTACCCCATTCTGAGTCCTAGAGTTGTAGCCTGTAAATGGGGACGAAATATCCACCTCTGAGGTACACAGAGGATGCACCTCATGGGGCAGGAGCAGATCACATAGTCAGAGCTTAATATACCACCAGCAGTAATACCTCTTAATGATGTGGGCCAGTGAGCCTAAATTTGAATCCTTACTTCACTATTCTAAGATATAAGGCTTCATTCAGGCTACTAATACTTAACTTTGCTGGACCTTAGGCTCTTTAGCTATAAAATGGAAATATTAAAGAACATATCTAATTTTATAAGAATTATAGAAATAATCCATACGAAGCCTATGTAAACTCGATGAGAAGG
Organism: Micronycteris hirsuta; assembly: GCA_004026765.1. Lineage (NCBI taxonomy): Eukaryota > Metazoa > Chordata > Mammalia > Chiroptera > Phyllostomidae > Micronycteris > Micronycteris hirsuta. Next base: position 64,672 of record PVJI01005896.1, read on the forward strand.
CAGCTGTTTTCGTTCTTTTCCATTGCTCTATCGCTAGCACAGACCAAATGCTCAATAAGTATTTATTGAATAAATAATAAAAAGGCAATCTGTGTACTGAAAATACGTATTAGCTTTTACCAGCCTACAAGGCCCTACATGATCCCCCACCTGCTTCATCTATGATTGAATCTCTTACCACTTGGCACCCCCTCACTCTCCTCCAACCACCCTGCCGTCTCCACAGCTCAGCTAGGCCAGCGCACTCCAGCTTCAGGGCCTTCGCACCCGCTCTTCCCCCGCCTGGGAAGGAGCCATCTTCCAGCAATGCTCATAGCTTGCTTCGTCATTTTCTTCAGATCGCTACTAAATGTCTCCTTCCCTTAGAGACACTCCCAGGCCATTCTTGTCCCTCTGTAGTCCACACCCTGCTTTATTTTTCTCCAAAGCATTTAGCACGGCCTGATTTATATCTATTTTTCTTTGGGTCCTCTTCAACATAAGAAAAGCTCCGTGAGGGCAGGACCTCCTCTGTTTGATCCGCCACTCCATTTCCCAACACCCCCAAAGGCAGGTTTGCAGCAGGCGGTCCACAAACGCTTGATGAGTGAAGAGTCTCACAGCGACCACTTGAGTATCTTCGTGGGGGCCACAGGCCCGGCTATTGTCGGGCCAGGACTGGCTGGAGCCTCTGTCACGTGACTGACAGTCGCCGGTCGCCTTTGAAGCCGGAGAGGTCCACGTGGTCTCAGGCTGCACCGGCGGGCCGGGCCTCCGAGGAGCTACTGCGCAGGCTCGGTCTCTGGCGCAGGCGCAGACGCGTCCGGGGTGCGCGGCCAGCGGCGGTTGGCGTGAGCAGACCCGGAGTGCAGGCAGCGAGAGCCGGCGCCATGGTGGAGAAGGAGGAGGCTGGCGGCGGCATCAGCGAGGAGGAGGCGGCGCAGTATGACCGGCAGATCCGTCTCTGGGGATTGGAGGCCCAGAAACGGTCAGGGCTGGTGCAGCTTGTGCGGTTGAGGGGTCTGCAGGGGGCGTCTGGCCTGAGGCGTTCGCGGCCCTCTGGGAGCGGGAGGGTGTAGTTTGAAGAGAGGCGGCGGGAATTCTGTACCCTGGGACGGTAGCCGGCTGGGGAAGACTGCAAGGGTTGATTCGGGATGTTTCCGGAAGATGTGAGAAGCGGGATGTCCCAAGGGGTGAGATGGTCGTTCTGAGTGATTGGAGGCCTCTGGGAGCGGGTGGGGGAGCCCCAAGGGATTAGGAGGATTTCAAATTTAGCGAGGCGGAAGCCCGAAAGGGGTGATGGTGGAGTTTAGGTCCGGGTTGGGGGGTTAAGGAAGCGGAGGGGCCGGGGATGCCCGGAAAGGGTGAAGGGAGGGGCCGTAATTCATTCATTCCTAGATAGTGGGGACCCGTTCTTTGCTGGACGCTGGGGAAGACTGGCGAACCAAACATGCACTTTACATTCTTGTGGCTCCTAAGGGGTGGGCCAGTCTGAAAGAAGGAGGGTTTTTGAGGAGTTTGGGCTCCGCGTTATTTTTAGTGGCAGTCTCGATAGGCTTGAAGAGACTAGGGGTGGGGGGCTGGAGGTACCTGAAGAGGTTGCTTGCGTGTAGATATGGGGATGAGTCCAGAAAGGACACGCCACCGAGGCTGGGCTTACCTGGGGCATTGAGAACTGTTACCAGAGCAAATGAGGTCTTTGAAAGAGGTGATTGATTTGATCAGATATTTATCGAGCACCTTCCACAGTCACTGTTCTAGGCGGAGGACATAGATCCCTGGACTAAACAAACTCCTTCCTCGCATGGAATTTATATTCCAGTGTTGGCGACAAACCTTAATAATATAACGTTAGGTAGTGCAAGTTCCCCGGGAGAAAAAGAAGGTAGGGTAAGAGGACCGATAAAGGACGGTGCGGTGGAGAGCTGTTTTGATGAGGGTGGCCAGGGAACGCCTCTCTGAAGGGGTGACATTGTGCCTCAGACCTGTCTGAAAGGACAGAGGCGGCTGGAAGGACCTTCCTTCCAGAGGGAAGGGCGGCTGTGCCTCCTGGAGGCCAGGGATGCTGGGCACAGTAAATGGGACGGCTGCAACCAAGTGAGTGGAGAGCAGCTTTTTTATTTTTTACTCTAAGTGTGCTGGGAAACCTGTTGGAGAGTTTTGAGTAGGAGAAACATAATGTGATTTGTGCTTTGAAAGGACCGTTCTTGCAGTGTGGAGAATCGGTTGAAGTGGGCAGAAGTGGAAATAAGGGTTCCAGTTAGGAGACTACTGTAGTATTTACGACAATAATCCAGTTGAGACACAGGTAACAGGGTCAGGAATTCTTGAGAAGGGGTCAAATAATGTATTCCGGTTCTATTTTGAGAATACTGGAGGCCAGGATCTGCTGAAGGGAGTCAGTGCGCGGGGTAGGAGAGGCGGAACTCAGGGATGGCTGAGACTGGGCCTGGAGACAGAGGTGGGGTTCGTTGATTTTAGTGTCTGCTGTTTGAAGGGTATGGAATTTTTGGGAGGTGGCAGTTTTTCTGAGAGAGCAGAGAGGTGCCAAACTCCACGATGAGCCCAAAAAGGATTGGCTGGGAGTCCTGGGAAGGAAGGAAGGAAGCAAGGAAGCAAGCAAGCGAGCAATCTATAATTTGGGAAATATTTGTAGATAGTCTTACAGATTTTATTAAAGGGTTGTCATGTCCATTTTTCTCCCTCCCCTTTTTTCCCCATTAAAAAAACATCTATCTGTTGGAGGGGAAAGGAGGTAGGACGAGAAACACTGGCCGGTTGCCTCTCGTGTGCTCTTCGACTGACTGGGGAACTGAACCCACGACCTAGGCATGAGCCCTGACAGGGAAAGGAACCGGCGACCTTTCCCTTTGTGGGACACGCCTGGCCCACGGAGCCGGTGCAAGCTCCCACTTTTTGTTTTTTTGTCATGTCCATGTGTCAGCCGAGTCTGCAGCAGGGCTCTGGAGTGGTAGGAAGAGCAGCGATTTCCTCCCTTGTGCAGGCGGGAAGGCTGCGGCACAAAGCGGATTGACTTGCCTCTGAGGGAACCCTGGGTGCGATAGGAAAACTCTGGGGCCTGGGGCTCCTCTGTGAAGCGCAAGGTGGTCGGGGATTCTGCAGAGGGCATTCTGGCTCCAGTTTCATCTGTGACAGAGATGTTGGATGGCCAGCGCTGGCAGGTAACCGGAAGGGAGACGGAGCCTCCCCACGGAGCTTACACAGTCTAGAGGTTACCCTGGCCTGTCTTGTACAGTGTTGCACGTTTTCTGAAATTAGTTGCCAGTGTTTAAGAATCTAGAGAATTGGCCAAATTTGGGACAGTTTGAGCATCGTAAGGAATAACATCAGCTCCATTTAAAAATACTGAATAACTTAGAATTCATCTTTTTGGAGGTGATTTTTAATAATGTGCCTTCTGATGTGGGCAAATAACAGGGCATCATCTTTGAAGATGTCTGCTCAATGTCTGGAACTCTAATCACGCTTTTAGAGAACAGAGGAACAAGTTAGAGGACACCAGTGAGGTAACTGATACATTTTACAAGACAATCGCAGAAGCCAATGCCATGGGAAAAACAAGCGAAGCCGTTGTTGTAGATTGAGTACACAGGTGGAGCTGCCCTGGCCGGTGCGGCTCAGCGGCTTGGGTGGCGTCCAGCAAACCGAAAGGGCACTGGTTTGATTCCGGATCAGGGTGCGTGCCCCAGTTGCTGGCCCGGTCCAGGCGAGAAGCAGCCGATTGATGTTTCTCTTGCACATGCGCACATGCACACATGCACATCAATGTCATGCTCCCTCTGTTTCTCCCTCCCATTCCCTGTCTCTAAAAGTGAATAAAATCTTTAAAAACAAACAAACAAACAAGGAAATGGAGCCAGATGCAACGTGTGAACCGTAACTGGGTCCCGATTCAAAAAGAACACTTACAGAATAAAACATTTTTTAGAGAATGGGGATAAATTAGAACACTCAGTCCTATTAGATGACATTTGGGAATTATTTCCTAGATGTGCTAATAGTATGATTATGGAGAATGTCCCTTTTTGGAGAGGCACGTTAAAAGCGTGAAATGCCGTGCCGTATGTTTACGGGTAAAGCAAATAGGGCAGAATGGCAAAATGTTACTATTTCTACTTTTCTGTGTGTTTGAAATTTTTAATAATGAGAAGTTAGGGGAAAGTGTGACCCCCCCCACTTCCATCTAAGAATTTCATATAGAGTTCCACACAGACTTTCTGGTTTCTGTCTGTTGAAAAAATGGAAAAGTCAGACAGCCCCACGCTGGCTGGAGCTAAGAGGAGGTGGTCTCTTTTGTGCAGAGCGTGGGTCCTCCACTTGGCCACCCTCTCCGCAGTTCACTTGCAAATACATCGTTGGGCCCCCGGCAGCCTGTGAGTTTGTGTCTCTTGCTGTGGTGCATACCCTGTTTTACGGATGTGGTTCAAAGAAGGGGGCCAGCTCTCCCAACACAGCACACCAAGTAAATGGAAGTAGGATTGGTAGGGAGTCACCAGCTGCAGGTTGATGGCTATTTCCATAACAGCTCCTTTTCCACCACGGGGCACGTTCTTTCCATAAAATTATCATAAAGGCTGCCAGCTGTGTTGGTTCTCCGGGCTGTGCACTGCCCCTGGTTTTTGTGCTGCCTTTCACAACAAAGGCATGCCTCCCACTCAGCAGTAATTTGTCCCCGTATCTAAGAGGAAGGGAGGGGGACTGGAAAGAGGAGAGTAGGTTATAAGCCCCGTTAGGGCAAGCAGTTTATGCCTGTCCAGTAATTTTACTGGTCTCTTCAATTTCCAGCGCTTGCAAGTGTGGAGACATTGAGATATTTGTTGAGTGAGTGAAATAATTGCACGCTGCAAAGAGCTAGGAAGCCAGAAGGCCAGGGTTCGGTTCCCAGCTCTGCTAAAGAGCTCTTTGCCCTTGGGTGTCACACAATTCTTGGCCTTAGGATCCACATCTGTAAAAAGGAGGGGTGAGTGTAACTAAATCTCTAAGGACTCTTTCAACGCAGGAATTTTGACTTTACAAAAAAAGGACTATAAAACCTTCCCTATTTTCAAGCACTCTCGCTGGCTGCTCAAAAGAACCGCAGTTGGCGCCATGGGCACCCATTTGCCACTGAAGTGACTGCGCACGCGCTGTGCACTGGTCGTTGCCTGTAAGGACCGGTTTATTCTAGGGGGCGAGAGCGGTGAATAGTTGAGCTTGAATCTCAGCTTGAAAACTTACGAGCTTTTTAACCTTGGATTCATTTCTTCTCTGTTTCCTTTTTCTCATTGATCAAGTGGAGGTAAGATCATCCACTTGATGAGATTATGGAGAACTAAATGAGATGATGCATGAGAAGTGTCTAGGCACCGAAGGCTTTCAGTAAATTATACTGCAATTATTTGACAAGTATAAATCACCAGCAACAAAAGAAGGGAAGCTAGATAGGAAGTAGCTTGAGATAAATAAGGCGGATGTAAAGCGGGGTCAGCCGCTGAGTGGGGACTCCAGAAGGAGGAGGGAAGCGGTAAGGAGGAGCGGACATGCGGAAGCAGCTCATGCTTGGGAGCTGGCTTGAGTTACATTTTGGATTTTGACAAGACATTTAAGTGCCTGTAATGAATGGGCAGTTGGATGGAGCAGGATTGTAGATTTAAGTGAAAAGCTCTGTTAAGTGAAGAAGAGACTACTTTTAGGGGATAGTAATCAAATCTGCAGCATGCTGATGGCCCCACCATTTTCCTGTTGCACAGACCAGAAACCTCGTTCTTTGTTCGTCCACATCAGGTCTGTTGGGAAGCCCTGTCGGCTCTGCTTCCAACTTTATCTCATCTTCCTTTCCGCACTTTTTAGCGTAAGCCACGCCCGTCATCTCAGGTGAACTCTGCAGTCTCTTCCCAGTCTCCCCTGCTCCACTCTTTTTTTTTTTTCTTTTTTTTTTAAAGATTTATTTATTTATTTTTAGACAGAAGGGAGGGGAGAGAAACAGCAATGTGTGGTTGCCTCTCACACGGCCCCCACCGGGGACCCGGCCCGCAACCCAGGCTTGTGCCCCGACTGGGAACCGAACCAGCGACCCCCTGGTTCACAGGCCCATCCATACTCAATCCACTGAGCTACACCAGCCAGGGCCCCTGTTCCACTCTTGACGCTTTTTTTTTTTTTTTGAGGGGAGGGGCTTCATAATTCTGCAGCCATATTTCTAATTCTTTAAGATCTTATTTATTTAGAGAGAGGGGAAAAGGAGGGACAAAGAGAGGGAGAGAAACATCAGCGTGTGGTCACCTCTCACGTGGACCCCACTGGGGACCCAACCTGCAACCCAGACATGTGCCCTGACTGGGAATCAAACTGGGGACCCTTTGGTTCGCAGCCCACGCTCAATCCACTGAGCTACACCAGCCAGGGCTCTTGACTCTTTATAATGTACTCTGCACATAGCAGCCAAATGAATTTAAATTGAGGGCCCTGCCCTGGCCAGTGTGGCTCATTCGGTTGGAGCATTGTCCTGTGGGCTGAAAGGTTGCTGTTCAGTTCCGGGTCAGGGCACATGCCCAGGTTGCAGGTTTGACCCCAGGGGGTAGCGCATATGACAAGGCAACCAACATGTTTCCCTTCCCCTCTCCCCTTCTCCCCCCTTTCTCTCTTCCCCCTCTCTAAAAGCAATGAAAAAATGTTCTCAGGTGAGGATTAAAAAAAAAAAAACGTTCCCCTTAAAGTGTTCCAGTGGTTGTTTTTTTTTTTTCTCCTACACTCAGTAAAATCCAAAGCTTTAACAATCAATCCCATTGCCTGTCACGCCCTGACTTGTCTGACCTGGCCCGTGTTCAGGCCGCCGGAGTCTTTCTGTTCTTCAGATGTGCGCACGCTCTCCCTGGCCTGGGGGACTTGGTGCTGTCCCTACTTGAAATGGCCTCACACCAGATTTTTGCGTGACTGACTCACACATTAGAATCTCAGTCAAGGGTAGCTTGTGAATTTGATAGTCTTAAGAGTTTTGAGTCATGAGTGGACTTCTTTGACTTGACTTGAAGTGTGTATTGAGAATTCAAAGATGATATGTAAAGGCTCTGATTCCTTCCTTCCCAGAAATTTAAAAGATAGTCCTGTAGCAGCAGAAGTCCAAAGAGAGGAGAGTTAAGTCAGCATGTATTTATTTAGAACCTACCGTATACAGGGCGTTATGGGGGAGACATTGAGGGGAAACAACCGGAGGTCGCGGTCATAACCGAATTCTGACCCCAGCGCCGGCTGCCCATTAGCTGGGAGAGCTTGGACGCCTTTTCTGAGCCTCGGTTTTCCTTCCTCAAGGCAGACGTGGGTGGTTTTCTGAGGAAACATGACGCCCCCCCAGGTCTGTGGAGGCCCCTGGGGGTTTTAGGAAGAGAAATTTTATGCAGTGTTTAGGGGAGGTATGCGCTTTTATCTGAGAGGCAAAAATGGTGAAGAACCACAATCAAGATTTTGGTGAGATACTACTCATAATGCACCTAGCTCAGGCCCAGTACTTAGTGAGCCCTCTCTGGATGGTAATTACTGCCATTGTTTATTTTTTTTAGATTTTTAAAAATGAAACAGGATTTTTTTAAACATTTTATTTATTTTTTAGAAAAAGGGGGAAGAGAGGGAGAGAAACATCAATGTGTGGTTGTGTCTTGTGCGCCCCCTACAGGGGACCTGGCCTGCAACCCAGGCATGTGCCCCAGACTGAGAATCGAACTTGTGACCCTTCGGTTTGCAGGCTGGCACTCAACCTACTGAGCCACACCAGCCAGGGGTAATTACTGCCATTGTTGATACCAGTGGATTCTATACACAGCATGTCACAATGTAATTGTACATTTATTTGTGATACTGAGAGACAGTGTAATCGAAGAGCACACATTGCCTGAGTTGATATCGGCTTTACCTTTTGGTAGCTGTGTGATGTTTAGCAAGTTTCTTAACTGTGTCTCACTGTATTCCATTTTATGCTATTGCCGTAACAATGACCGCAAATTTAGTGGCTTAACACAAATTCCCTTATGGTTCTGGAGGCCGGAACTCTGAAATCCGTTTCAGTGGGCTGAAATCAAGCTGCGTACAGGGCTGTGCTCCCTGTGGAGGCTCTGGGAGGGAATCTCTGTGCTTGACTTCCCTCGTGTCTTAGAGTCGCCTGCATTCCTTGTCTCGTGGCCCCTTCCGTCGTCTCCAAAGCCAGCAGTGCAGCGTCTTCAAATCTCTGTTCTCTGACTGTGGCTGCTGTTCCCGTCATCGCGTCTTCTCTGACCTCTTTGGCCTCCCTCTCATCCCCTAGGTTTACTCGGGCCCACTCCAGTAAGCCAGGGTAATCTCCCCATCTCAGGGTCCTTAATTTAATCACATCATCTCAATTCCTGTCGTCACATACGGTAGCTTATTCCCAGGTCCAAGCAACTGAGCCACACCAGCAGGGCTGGGCCAGGGACTATTTTAAGTGCTTTTCAAGTAATCGAGCTGTAAGTCAGCTATAGTTTCAGGGCCCCCGGTACAGTTCAGGATTAACAACATCACCCTGATGGTGAGTGGTGATGTACTTGAATGAGAAACCCGCAGGTAGTCAGCCGTTGGAAAGCTCTGCGGGCTGTAGGGGGTGCTGTGATTTCAAGTCTGCAGGTAGGAAGCTGATGGCATATTTGGGCATGCGTAAAGTAGGGCTGGGGGAGTAGGAGGGAGCCAGTACTGGGTGGCGTTAAATGCCAGCTTTAGATTCTTTTTATTTATTTATTTTTAGACAGAAGGGAATGGAGGCAGAAAGAGAGGGAGAGAAACATCAATGTGTGGTTGCCTCTCACGTGGCCCCCACTGGGAACCTGGCCCGCCACCCAGGCATGTGCCCTGACTGGGAATTGAACCAGCGACCCCTTGGTTCGCAGCCTGCGCTCAATCCCCTGAGCTACACCAGCCAGGGCAGACCATTTAAAAAAAAAAAAAAAAAGAAAGATTTTATTTATTATTCAAGAGCAGAGAGAAAAAGCAATGCAAGAGAGAGAAACATTTATTGGTTGCGCCCATCTGGGGACCAAACCTGCAATCCAGGCATGTGCCCTGATCGGTGACCTCACTGTTGTGGGACGTCGCCCAGTGAACTGAGCCACACTGGTCAGGGCTATTCGAACCGTTTTTGGAGCAGAATTTCTGCATGTTCTCTCCCGTACTTGTACTGGTTCAGAGAATTGACTCCTTGCATAAATTAAGAGCAAACTCATTGGCCAGCAGAATGTGAATTCATGTGAGACTGTTCTTAGTTCTTACTGATCCTTTTCAGTGTGAATAATCATCCATTTGCTGCAGAAATTTTAATGAGTTTAATTACAGGGTGCTGCCTGAGATCCTGATAGGTTGTTTCGTAATATATGATGTAAACTCTTTTATTTCCTTTTTATTTAGTGGCAGTGAACAAGCACTTTATTTTTTCACTTTTTTAATTGTACTTTTTATTACATTTTTTCCCATTACCATTTAGTCCCTTTGTATTCCCCTCTCCCCCACAATGACCACACTCTTGTCCGTGTCCATGAGTCCTGTTTCCTTTTCGTTCAGTCTTTCCACCCCCTAGCCCGGCCCCTCTTAGGCGTGCTCCTCCTCTGTGAGTCTGTCTCTGTTTTGCTTGTTAGTTCAGTTTGTTCATTAGATTCCACATATGAGTGAAATCATATGGTACTTGTCTTTCTCTGACTGGCTTAGTTCACTTAGCATAATGTTCTCCAGGTCCATCCATACTGTCGGCAAAGGGTAAAATTTTCTTCCTTTTTTATGGCTGAGTAGTGTTTCGTTGTGTAAATGGCCCATAGATGTTTTACCCACTCATCTACTGATGGGTATTTGGCCTACTTTCATATCTTGGCAATTGAAATAACGCTGCAATGAACATAGGGGTGCTTATGTTCTTTCAGATGCATGTTTTAGGGTTCTTTGGATATATTCCCAGAAGTGGGATTGCTGGGTCAAAAGGCAGATCCATCTTTAATTTTTGAGCTATCTCCATACTGCTTTCCACAGTGGCTGCTCCCATCTGCATTCCCAAGCAGTTTATTTTTTTATTTCGTACTTTTTTAATCTGTTTTTCTCCTCTTATTTATTGATTTGAGAGAGAGAGAGAGAGAAACATTGATTTGTTGTTCCAGTAATTGATGCATTCATCGGTTACTTTCTGTATGTGCCCTGACCAGAGATTGAACCCTCTACCTTGGAGTACTGGGGCAGCGCTCTGACCCGCGGCGCTGCCTGGCCGGGGCAGAAGTGACTTCTCAGTCACCGTTGCCATGCAAGATGGTGCTAGTCTCCGGTGTGTAACGGTGACTGGACATTCACACTTCACAGAGCGATCAGTCGCCCCGTGAGTCTAGTGCCTGCATGATACCAAACTTACTCCTTTTTCAAGTCTGAAAAATTCTGATTCTGAAACACTTCTGCTTCAAGGGATTTCTTTCTTTTTTCTCATTGAAAGGAACTTGGCCATTATTTGCCACCACATATATGGGAGTTTTGTATGTCTGCCCCCACCCCAAAGAATCTCAAATAAGATACTATGGACCTATATGTACTGCCTCGGACAGACCTCAGCATCAAGTCCAAACTTCCTGAGCTAGCCCAGCCTCTGACTCCCTTCTGTTAGTCTGGTCTGCAACGTTATAGTTACGGTCACAATGACCCGAACATCTCCTCGGCACACCCTCGTTCGCGCTGCCGTGTGTTTTGCTTGTGTGTTGTGGCCGACGATAACCCTTCCCGTCTCCTCTTCTGCCGTCATACTAGTCCAAGCCGTCCTCCTCTCGCGTGGCTGTGACGCTCTTCCCCTCCAGGCCCCTGTCCCCCGTGGCCTTTCGCCAGGCTTCGAGTGCAATCCCGAATCCTTCCAGTGCCCGCGAGAGCTTTCACGATGTAGCCCCTGGTTCTGGCTGCAGCCTCATTGCCTACCAGGCTTCCCTTTGCTCGCTGCTCTTCTTCCTGTCCCTGAAACACGCCAGGCACTCCTGCCCCAGGGCTTTTGCATTTGCTTTTTTCCTCTGCCTGGAATGCTCTTCTCCCAAATATCAGTATATTCATTCTTTTATTTCATTTTGATTTGTGCTCAGCATCCTCAGAAAGGCCTTCATGATGAGTCTGACTGAAATAGCATCCTGTTAGTCCCGACCCGCATCACGCTTGATTTTCATGACTTTTTTTTCTTTAAGATTTTTATTTATTTATTTATGTTTAGAGAGAGGGAAAGGGAGGAAGAAAGAGAGGGAGAGAAACATCAATGTGTGGTTGCCTCTCACGTGGCCCCCCACAGGGGACCTGGGCTGCAACCCTGGTATGGTGCCCTGACTGGGAATCAAACCAGTGACCCTTTGATTCACAGCCAGCACTCAATCCACTGAGCCACACCAGTCAGGGCTGATTTTTATGACTTCTTGACATAATATACAGGGTGGGACAAAAGTAGATTTATAGTTGTGAGTATGTGAAACGGAGTTTATTTTTGTATTATTTATTAATTATTGTATTATTTTCCATGCAAGTGACTATAAACCTGTTTCCTTCATGAAATATAAGTTATGGAAGCGCAGGGATCACGTTTGTGTTATTTCCACACTTGAGAGAGGTGCGTGGCATGGGTGCTTGGCAGATACTTGGTGAATGAATTGTTCCCTGCAGGATGGATCGGAGCATCTCTTTTCTGGTTTGGAGGCTGTGCTGCTTCCGTGCAGTTAATTAACGGAAATTAGAGTTCTTGCCCTTTTGTTTTGTTCCACAATGATTCGGCACGTTTCTACGGCTCTGTCCTGCCGCTAACAGTGTCTGCCTTGCAGGCTGCGGGCCTCGCGGGTGCTTCTTGTCGGCATGAAAGGACTCGGGGCGGAGATCGCCAAGAATCTCATCCTGGCAGGCGTGAAAGGACTGACCATGCTGGATCACGAGCAGGTGAGATGTGCCGCCATCTCTTCACTCTCCAAAGCAGTCCCCCTACCCCCTTTTTTTACATTGATTTGAGAGAGAGAGAGAAACATTGATTTGTTGTTCCACTTAGGGATTCATCGGTTGCTTCTTGTATGTGCCCTGATCAGGGATCGAACCCACAACCTTGCGTATCAGGATCACACATCTAACCACCCGAGCTACCTGGCCAGGGTGAAAGCTGTCTCCTCTCTTAGGTATAAACACTAGAGAGTTGGGGAGTTCTGCTTTCCCCTCGCGGGCTGTGAAAGGAGGGCTGGCGTGAACGGAACGGGAGCCTTTGGAGCCCGGGGATGTGTTCGATCTCCGCACCGCCACGTTCTCGGCGCACGGGCAGCGGGACTGCTGTCTCCTTGTGGAGCTTGCTTATCCGTGAGTGGAGCTGACCGCTGCGTCGGAGAGCGGTCCCGAGGGCCAGAGGAGGAGCTTCCCAGCGTGTGCCTAGAAACCCCCCGGACAGCCGGGAACGCAGAGCTGCTGTGGGGCTCTGTCACGGCGGGGCCCGCCCCCGGGAACGCAGAGCTGCTGTGGGGCTCTGTCACGGGGCGTGCCCGGTGACTGTGCTTCCCGCAGAGCCTGAGGGGAGGCTCGGGAACAGATGCCGTTGAAAGGGATCTCAACTCAATTTTAAAAGATTAAAAAGTAAATAGAGGGTATCCTAGGACTTCTTGATGAGAACGGTTCGCAGGCATCACTTTGGAAAACCCTGGATCGGAGAGGAAGTGTGCGGACTGCTTAGCACAGTGCCTGCGCATGACAAGGAGAGCGTTCAGTGATGAGTCGTTGTCTGGCGTCACGCTACTCAGGGATGATCCAGGCAATGGTATTGAATGACGTCACGATGTTTACATCATGTAGTAAGTCTAAATATCACAGAACGCTATTTAATGATGAAAGCTGCAGCTCAGGTGTAGCTTTCCTCTGACCTGTGTTTTCTCCACGGTGGAAGTAACCGCTGCTTTCTCTGCGTTCTCCTGCCTCAGTGGCATTCTAGGTTTTCTTACTAGAATATTTCAAATCCGTATAAAACTAGAGAGAAAATATTTGACATCTCATCTGCCTGGCTTCTACAGATATTGTGGGGTTTTATTTATTTATTTACTTATTTTTTAATTTCTACCCTCTTTTTTTGGACAGTGTTTTAAAGCAAATTCCAGAAATCATGTCTTGGGGTAAAATACTAAGGAGATTGTATTGTCACCTGCCATAATTTGTCACTCTTTCCTTGAGGCAGTGAGCAGAGAGAGGCCCTGCCCCACGCCGAGTGACTGGCGCACAGTGTGAGGCCTGGGCACTGTGCGCAACAGTAAATGTCAATGCAGTTGTTCAAAGTGCACCTCGTTCTGGGTTTTGGTAGAAAAATATCGGGAATCATTAAATTTTAAGAAGTTTGCTGCAATATGAAAGGAAACGTGGGCAGCTCACTTAATGTCACAATCATATATTGATCTTTGACCTGACTTAAAACCCGAGGAGAGAAAATTCTTGCAAGCAAGCTGCCAGGTTATCCACCCTCTGCGTACCTCTGCTTTGACATCGCCCGGGGCACAGTGCCCCCTAGAGGCAGGAGCAGCCCGTCCACGGGAAGCATCTGTGGTGTAGAGGGTGAGAGTGGAGCCTCGGGGAAAGATGGCTCCTAAACTTCCGGAGGCCCTTGGTGTGGAAAGGCAGTGCAACACCGAGTGGTGTGTGATGTGGTTCTATCACTGCCTCAGTGTGGTGATGGGTGTCACCTGGTATGGGAGCGAACGGGCTGACTGTCGTCCCTCACCTGTTCACTTGGAGGACTACAGCGCCTTCTGCCCGCCTTCCACTGCAAGGCCTGACTCCTCCGACGGGGTCTCAAGGCTGAACCCCGAGGTCCGAGGTCCCATCGGTGCTTTAGAATATGTGGGGGGTATTTAAAAATAGAAGTTCTTCAGGGGAGGCTGACCATCAGGGAGAGGTGTGAGCCAGTGGCTTCACATAACCTGGTCCCAGCCTGCTTACCCAGCCGGACCCCAGCCCGTAAATAGCTCGTGAACACTCTGTGGTTGGTCTGCCCTTTGCAGTTTGCTTGTGCCGGCCCCTCCCCTCTCGCGGGAGCATGCCAGGGAGACGGTGCTGCGTAGTACAGAAAGGTTCGGAATCAAAAAAAAAAAAAAAAAAAAAATAGAAAGGTTCGGAATCACGCAGACTTGGGCTCAAATCTCCCCTCCTCTAGCTGGGCAAAGGACTTAACCTCTCAGTGACTCAGTTTGCTCATTGTAAAACGAGGGTGTTATTCCCGGCCCCTTAGTTTTTCATTTTGCCAACCTTGACGGGCATCCAACAGCACCTTCCGTCACCCAGAAGTACTCTCAGTATTGGCCATACAGGGACGCACGACCTTTGGTTCCTGTTGTCAAGGTTCCTCCAGGAACCAGACTGGGCTCCCGACTCAGGCCGTGGTAGGGAACGTGAAAGTCTTCTGCAGTTCCGAACTGAGCTGAGTATTCAGCAAGTAGAGGTTTGTCAAGTCGAAGGCTGAATTCCAGGCAGGGGGCCTCGCTGTGGCGCGAAGCCGCAGGGGAGAACTAGAACACAGCCAGCAGTTTGGAATGTTTACAGTGTGAAACCGGAGTGGCGGGGGGTGGGAGCAGGATGCCACTAGGGCCCAAGTCAGGAAGAGCATGCTAGCCAGCCCTGCTGGATGCTTCCACCAAGACCCCGGGTTTTGCTGCAGTTTCCAGTGTGGGAGGGGTTATGTGACCTGGTCAGCTTTGAGCTTTGGGTAGATCGCTAACTACTGGATGAGCTCTGGTTGGCACAAAACCACTTAGAAGGCTGCTTTAGTGGTTTCTGTGAGAGATGGAAAGGATCTGAGTAATGGTACTGGTGATGGGGCAGGAAGCACATGGTGGTGGAAACACTCGGGTGGCAGAGTTCATAGGACTGTTTGCGGGCGCGGAAGGAAAGCAAGGAATGCCCGTAATAGCAGCAGGGGGCGCTTCCTGAGGGTGCTGGGCGCTGTTCTGAGAGTTGTGGCTGCAGCACCTTGTGTAGTCCTCACAGCAGCTCTGAGATTCGGGGGTCATCATCCCTGCTTTACAGTTGAGAAAACCGAGGGGAAGGAAGTGAAGTACTGACCCACTCAGGGTTACAGCTGTCAGTGGGACACCATGACCCAGTCCGTCTGACTCCTGCTGGAGCCCGTGCTCGGCCACCGTAGCAGGCGGCTTCCACTGAGGGTATGGCGAGGGTACGAAGACCAGGTTTCTGGTTCGGGTGGCTGGGCGGGTAGTTGGTGGGCTCCTTAACAAAGACAACACACATACTGAAGGGCCCGTGGGATACCCAGGAGGAAGTATCTGGTGGGCAGTTAATTTAATACACGACTCAAAGCAGGAAGAAACTTGTACCATTAAGAGTGATTTGAACCTGGCTGGTGTAGCTCAGTGGATTGAGCGCGGGCTGGGAACCAGAGGGTCCCGGTTCGATTCCCTGTCAGGGCACATGCCTGGGTTGCAGGCCAGGTCCCCAGTGAGGGCCATGTGAGAGGCAACCATACATTGCTGTTTCTCTCCTTCTCTGTCTCCCTCCCTTCCCTTCTCTCTAAAATAAATAAAATCTAAAAAAAAAACAAATATTAAAAAAAAAAAAAAAAAAGAGTGATTTGAGAAATACCAGAAAATCCTGGGAGAAACTAAAGGAGGCATCGAGTTGGTGTGTGGCGGCCCGCAGACAGAGAAGATGAATGGTTCCGCGACGGGGCTCGGGACACCCGCCCCGCAGGGGGCCCGCAGAGGCTGCGTCGTCCAGCGCCGGAGGAGGAGGAGGAGGAGGAGGAGGAGGAGGAGATCTGAGAGGCCGGGAGAGCAGAGCACGGATAGTGATAATGAACTTTGATGGAGTAATTAGTGAGTGCATTGTTTTTACTAACATCTGTTTTACACATGGTTCCACCGTTCGCACTCAAGGTTGCATAGTAAGTGGTTGAGCCAGCATTTGAATCAAAGATTTGAATCCTGCCTGAATTATTTCAGAGCCGTGCCCTTAATCACCATGGCGTTCAGCTTCTTGGAATATAATGAGATCCCTGAAGAGGCAGGATGGGGGGCGGTCAAAGATCCTGTCAGAACCTTGGCCTTGAATGGGAGAGGGACCAGCGCATTTCCTTGGAGGAAAGGCAGGAAGGTAGGTAGTGCTGTGGATGCTTGGCAGGAGGCGGGGACAGGAGATTACTCCCAGCGAACCCCGTCTTGGTGACGGAGAACAGGTGGTTGATGTGGGAAGAAAGGCTTTGTATGGGACAGTGTGGAGTCACATGATCATGTTGTCCAGCCTTTCTGGTGAGGTCGTCTCTGCTCCAGCCCCCATTCAGCTTTCCTCCTATGCTCTTTAATTGGAATTGAGTTTATTTCCAGCATTCTTCATTGTTTGAGTTTTGCTCTGGTCTGATTTTAAACCCTTGTAGGCAGGGACTATCTCCTTTAAACTATTTACATTTCTGAGTGCTCAGAGTTAGGCACGTGGTAAGTATTTGGTGAATTCTTACCATGATGATTACACCGTTTTGTTAGTGGTTACAAGCTGAAGTAGAAGAAAGTATGGGCGGTTCTCTTTAGAGTGAGTTTTCTTTATAAACACGAGGGGGCGCTCTTTAACCGTCAATGCCCAGTGAACGTTCCATGTCTGTTTTAAAGCCTCAGAAGGAAAGGGTGTAGGGAGTCTGCATTAGGCAGATTCCTGCAGGAAGTGTTGCAATTAGATGCTGGGTATTTTAGTTATCCTTTAAAGGGGAAAGGTTCGTTGTCTTTGAGGTATGTTTTCCCGCAGGTTCAAGTACTTTTTAAAAATTCTTTGCAGGTATCTCCAGAAGACCCTGGAGCTCAGTTCCTGATCCGAACTGGATCTGTTGGCCGAAACAGGGCAGAAGCCTCTTTGGAGCGAGCCCAGAATCTCAACCCCATGGTGGACGTGAAAGTGGACACTGAGAATATAGAAAAGAAACTGGAGTCCTTCTTCACGCAGTTCGATGCTGTAAGTTCCATCAAGGGCGTCCGATCTGGGGGAGTGCAGCAAATTAAAGCACTCATTGTGTGTATTCTGGGTACACTGCAACATTAGCATCTTGAATTCTGTGCTTTTTTTCCCCAAGTAAGTTTGTAAGCTGGACCATCCCTCAGGCCTAGCACACCGCCTGGGTAGGTGGACTGTGCGGGAAGGGGTCCAGTGCCCTGGTTCTGTGCGTGTCTTCCCCCAGACCAGGCTTCATCCGTGCTGTTCTGTCTTCCTTCCAGAATCTTTGCACATAGCTTTGATACATTTGATTGCAAATGTTTTCTCCTGAAAACTTAACAAGTTGGTGATTAATTTCTGTAGCAGAGTCAATTTTTTTTTTTCCCCTAGAAATACCAAACTACAGCTTGTGTTTTGTCTTTAAAAAAGAACACACCTGATCTTGGTCTGCCTCTCTCACGCAGCCCCTCCGACCGTGTTGCCATGGATAACGAGACAAAATCACTGTAGTCATAAGCCAAGTGAGGCGTGGCCAACCCATTTGGCTTCACGGCCAGGTCTCTGCAAGGGTGGAAGGATAAGTTAAGTCCTGTTTCGGCGTCCGTGACCTTTCAGACACGGGGCCCGTCCCTGGAAGAAGCTTGGATGGCTGTGAAATAGTCACAGCTGATGGAGCTCCGTGTTTTTTAAATGAGAGCCCGTCCCACAAGGGGGTGGGGGTTGGGTTGGGTGGCTTGTTTCTCGCACTGTTACGTGTCACACGTGCGTCTGTTCCGATTTGGGCTGGAGACGGTGGCTCGTCTGTGCGCTTTGTCCTTTTCTCGCTTTAATTCACTCCGCTTCCTAACTCCAGATATTGGGACGTTTTCCATGTGGAAGAAGGTCTTCTCTTCATGTTTTTTATCCACAGGAACCACATTTGATTTACTCTACATGCCCCTGGAACTTCCGGCGATTAGAGAGAAGCTCTGTTAGAGCTGAGGTGTGGGGCCAGTGGCTTGTATCAGGGACGTGCCCGGGGCAGGCGCGCCTGTCTCACAGGCCGCGTGCGACTGGTCGCCTGTGACCTTGTGGGCTTCCGTTGGGCTGCGACTATGTGCTCCTCTGTGGTGGTCGTACCTCCTCGATTTGATTTTTCTGGGGGGAACGGTGACCTCTGAATGTCGCCAGAGGCACGCACTTCTCTGTGAGTTTCACTTTGGTGTTCAGGCTGCCGAGAGGGTGGAGAGGGCCGGTCCCGTGGATCATCCTTTTGTAATTTCTTCTCCAGCTTCGCACGTTCAGATGAAAAACGTACACGGTAGGAGTTCCCCTCTGGGCCCTGATCACAGGGCTCCGCCCGGAAGGACGGTGTTTTGTGCAGTGAAGTTCAGCCATTTCCAGTATCCCCACTTATTGGAACAGACCCCAGGGGCTCCGGGGCAGCGTCGATGATAATCCCACGGAGTGAACCACCGGTTCATTGTCTCCAGTCTGAATGGAAGGTCACTCGGTCCGTAACCTTTCCTTTTGTCCTTCAATTCAGATAAAATTTCACATGGAAAACTGTGGAAAAATAATCTCAACAGGACTTGTTTATCTTTATTATCTTAACATATCAATCAAAAGAAGGGGGGAAAATGCCTTTGTATTTACATGGGACCTATGGGTCAGTTTTAAAAACTGGTTTTGCTTCTTGCTGTAGCTTATCAGGTTTTACTATACTTAACCCTTTAGAAATAAGTTACACTAAGTTATTACCGTCTTTTTCTTTTCATTTTACAAAAACTGTGAAATATAGTTTATGTATATTCAGGGATCGGGAGAAAAAAAATCATCGAATGGCTTTTACTTTCTAGCTAAACACGTTTCAGAGAGTGACGGCCTCATAATTCCTTTCTCTACATACCGACCCTGCACCTCCTCTGCCGTCTCTAACCGGGCCTGGGGAGCCTGCTGTACAGTTTGGCACTGGCTGTGGGCGCCCCGCGAGGCTGTGCGCGCGCCCCGCAAGGCTGCGCACTAAGATTTATTTAGACATCAGGGCAGTGATCGGTTCACGCTTTGCAGAACTTACACCCGGCCAATTTCCGCCTTCCCGCAGGTCTGCCTGACGTGCTGCTCCAGGGACATCATCGTGAAGGTGGACCAGATCTGTCACAAAAACAGCATCAAGTTCTTCACGGGAGGTGTTTTTGGCTACCACGGATATAGCTTTGCCGACCTCGGCGAACACGAGTTTGTAGAGTGAGTGCTGGCGCGGCGGGGGAGGAGAACGTTTTCAACATGTCGTTTTCTTCACTGATAGGAAGTGAATCTTTTAAGGAAAATCTTTTACCATAAGACTGAGAACATTGCGAAACCTCTTCATTAGTAGCGCGTGATATGTGGATTGAGTGTTCAGAATTGTAGGAGACGGGCCCTGGCTGGCGTGGCTCAGTGGATTGAGCGCGGGCTGGGAACCAAAGGGTCCCGGTTCGATTCCCAGTCAGGGCACATGCCTGGGTTGCGGGCCAGCTCCCCAGTGAGGGCCATGTGAGAGGCAACCATACATTGCTGTTTCTCTCCCTCTCTGTCTCCCTCCCTTCCCCTCTCTCTAAAAATAAATTTTTAAAAAATCTTAAAAAAAAAAAAGAACTGTAGAAGATGGGGTCCCTGCCCTGGTCTACTTTAAAGCATAAAGAAAGCAGAGTTCTAGGCAGTTGAGGTATGTCATCCGGGGATTTGCCGGTCTGGATTTCCGGGAGTGAAGCATGCTTTCTCTGCAGGGGCAGCTTGCCTGGGTTGTGTACCTTTGTGGCCCAGCTTGGGCGTGCGTGCTCTCGGGCTGAGAGATAGTCACTGAGCGTGGAGCAGTTAGGTGGGCTGCTCTGGAAGCGCAGTTGGCCAACGTCGACCTCGGAGGAAAAGCCCCGCGGCCCAGAGACTGCCCTGGTGCAGCACGCAAACCGGTCACAGACCATGGTGATGCTCACGTGAGGGGGCCTGCAGTACTTTGAACTTGGAGCTTCTCGATGAAAGATGACAGCATTATTGTAAAACTACATGAGTTGGTTTTTTGGCTGTAATTTTCTGACCACTGTCACCCTGCTGCGTGGCGGTGAAGCGTCCCACCCAGAGTCAGGAACTGCTTTCCGTAGTTCAGCTTTGTCAGGCAAGCCACCGAAATTTCTCTGGTCTGCGAGTTTCTTGCCTGTAAAATTGACTTGGGGTAAGGACAGACATGTTCAAGATCTTATAACCTCAATGTTTTTTGGTTCTTTGGTTTTTTGTTTTTCTTTTAAAGATTTTATTTATTTATTTTTGAGAGGGGAAGGGAGGGAGGGAGAAAGAGAAGGAGAGGAACATCAGTGTGTGGTTGCCTCTCATCTGCCCCCTGCTGGGGACCTGGCACACAACCCAGGCATGTGCCCTGACCGGAACCGAACCAATGGTCCTTTAGTTCGTAGGCTGGCACTCAGTCCACTGAGCCACACCAGCCAGGGCTCATAACCTTAATGTTTTATGGCTTTAAGAAAATCTAGTTCTTTGGGCATATTATAAGTGGATAAAGAAGTCATAGAGGAAGACAGTCCAGATTAATTTCATGGGAGCTCCCCATGGCAGAGGGGAAGAATTCAGTTCTGCTTTTCATGATTCAGGCGGAACGTTCACCAAGTTTGCTGAGGGCTTACGAGGCAGTGCGCTAAGCAGCGTATGTTATTTCTCTGCTTACAACGACCTTCTGTCAGCGGTCGTTACTGCCATGTAGCGGGTGACTGGCTCGGCAGGGGATCAGTGGCCAAGCTGGGATTTGAACCCAGGTCTGTTTGACTCCAAAGCTTTTGCCCTTAACCAGCATCCTATTCTGAGAGGTGGTAATGCTCTCTTTGTTCTCATAACATGATTTCCAGGGTAGCACTGGGTTCCTTCCCTTGTCACCCTCTAGGGAGAAAACCAAAGTTGCCAAAGTTAGCCAAGGCGTAGAAGATGGACCGGATACCAAGAGAGCAAGACTGGACTCATCCGAGACAACTATGGTCAAAAAGGTATGCGTGCTCTGTGTGCGCGTGTTTGGGGGCGGGGGTGGGGCTCGGAAGCCCTGGGCCTTGTGGGAACAGGCAGTGACAATGGCAGACAAGGGAGGCCAGCATGGTGGGCTTGAAGGGAGGGTCTGGACACTGGGCTGGTGCTTGTCCCACTTAGAGGGGCGCAGCCGCTGCGCAGAGCCAGCCTGCGAGGCGCGGGGAATGTGTGGGCCGAGGGTGCCAGATGTGATTTTTTTCAAGAGAATCAGAAATGTAGGGTTTTTTTGGGGGGGTATACCCTGTCCCCAATTTCTTTTTTAAGATTTTATTTATCTTTAGAGAGATGGGAAGGGAGAAAAAGAGGGAGACATCAATGTGTAGTTGCCTCTTGAGCGCCCTCTACTGACCTGGCCCACAACTCAGGCATATACCCTGACTGGGAATTGAACCGGTGACCCTCCAGTTCTCAGGCCAGCTCTCAACCCACTGAGCCACACCAGCCAGGGCCCAAACTTTTTAATATTGGCGATCTACTTACCCCGTTGCTGTCCTCATCGACACTGGAGCCTAAAGAGAACTTGTTTGCAGGACCTACTTGGTCTGTGAGGTAATATGAGAAAGACTGTTTTTGAGCAAAGGCCATTATTTTTGTTTCCTTAAAAAGTCAGATTGATAAGACAATTTAGTAAGGTCCAGATGAGCTAAATGGGCAGAAGACAGTTTAAATTTGAATTGCTTTGTTTCTTTGAGGTTCCATTTTCACTAAGTCTTTCAAGAAGAACGGCCTCGGTGTTAACAAACGTTATCAGGCGTGTGTTTTTAAATGGATTACTTAGACTGTCCTTGGAATTGGCCCAGTAATTTAATATCATTTTCTAGAAGGAGGAGTGTGAGTCGGAAGGGAAGGAGAGCCGATGGTTTCCTAGTTGTTGGTGAAATCAGAGAAGGAATCTGGCAATGGGGAACACGAGGCGAAGTGGTTGGAATTGGTTTTGGTGAACTGTGAGGAAAGAGATGTACTCCTCGCTGTGTAGATCTGAATGTTGAGAAAGAAAAACAGCTGGTCCGAGCACGAGAATTGCTCGAAGGGGCTGGGGGGGCGTTCGTTCTAAGAGTGCAGAAACCACAAAAGAGACTGCAGCAGCCACGGAAGTGGGGCTCCTCCAGCCCCCAGCCAGGCCGCGCTGGAGGGTTTCTTTTCTCTTGCTTTTTCTGTTTGTGTGGGAATAGTTTGATGCCATGAGTGTGATACAGAGGAATTATTAAGCCCTAATTTTAGTGTCTATTCACAGGACCGTAATTATCCCATGTTGGTGTTTTGGCCAAAACTTGGGTCCTTTTCTTTCTTCCTTTCTTTCTTCGGGAGGCCCAGTCAGGCCTTATCTGAATAGCCCCGTGAGTTTGGTGGGGGAGATAAATTGTTAACTAATGTGGGAGGACAAAAGCAGCTTTGTGGGTGCTGTCAATTTATAAATCACACCCTCTTACAAGGGTGACACTTGGCCTTGGTGTGAAGGGTTTTATGGCTTCAGGGCTTCCCCGGTGGAGGCGGGCCTTTCACATTCAAATAGAGAGAGCCTGGCTTTGTCAGCCTGGCTCAGCTGGAGGTTTCCTGGGAGTGGGCTCTGAAGGTGCCCCCTGGGGCCGCTCTGGACACCCCTTTCGGGAGCCACTTCATGTAGCTATGAGGGGAATGTGGGCCGCCTGGGCAGGCACTTGCCGACCATTCCCGGGGCTCCTCGGTCACGGTGCTTCGTGTGGTCCCTTCCTACGTGGGGTCGAAGTTGAAGGTATCAAAATATGTCCCAGCTGACACTGTTAGTCAGCTGTTTTACTCGGACAATTCGGGCCTGGATTCCAACCCAAGCCTTTAAGGTTGCGAGGCATTCGGTGCATTCCTGATGCCGATCCCCCTGGATTCCAAACCTTGCCTTTGTGCCGCCTGCCCACCGGCCCGCAGAAGGCCTGGCTGTCCAGGCCTGGGCTTTGTCCCCTCGTTAACGAGTCTTCTCCACCATGGCAGAGACTGCTCTGTGGTGTGGAAGGTTTCTTCCAGCTCCGAAACTCCTTGATTCAGATTCTGCCCTTTTGCCTAAATGGCAGGAACAGCTAGCTGGGTTATGCTCAGGGTGCAGCCTGGGGGTGGGGGAGCAGCCACTTCCTGTTTCCTGTGAAAGGTTTCTGGTTAGATTCCAAATGTGGTAAAGCCACTTTTGCTTCAAGGTACGCATTGTGCTCCTAAATTAGAAACGTTAAAAAACAAAGAGGGAAAACAGAGGTTGTGGTTTTCACACCATCGAGGAAGACACGGGCCTTTCTAGCGCAGGTGCCATGGTGACAAATACGGCAGGGGAGGCAGGGGGAAGAGCGTAGCCCAGAGGTGGGCGCTCAGAGGTGGCTGGCTGCGTTTGGTGCCCAGGAGAAGCCGAGCCACAGGTTTCCTGGGAATCAGGTCTTGGGCACGAACCTGACGTGGACGCTAATGTGCGGTGGGTAGTGTTCAGGATGTTTCCCAGAGGGAGTTGTTGGAGTCGGTGTATGAACACCAGTTTGCCGGGCCCCAAAGCCAGGGCCAGCATTCAGTCGTAGGAAGCAGGATCAACAAAAGCACAGACCTAGGGTAGAGTGACTCTGGCTTTTCTCACTCAAAACAGCCATCTTTTTCTGTTTCTGTGAGTTGCAAAATGCCTGCAGTGAGACCCTGGCCTGGTAGCTCAGTTGGTTAGAGCATCATCCCAATATGTCAAGGCTGAGGGTTCGATCCCCAGTCAGGGCACACAAGCATCGGCCAGTGAACGCATACATAAATAAGTGCGGCAACAAATCGATGTTTCTCTCTCTCTCTGAAATCAGTGCGTTAAAAAAAAAATGCCTGCTGTGTGCAAGGCACTGCGTTGGGTGCGTTGTCGCCGGCTGCAGCGGTGCTGACGCTCAGGGAGGCTCGGGGGCCTGCGGAGGCCACGCAGCTCTGTCAGCAGCCGGTGGGAGGGCACAGGCCAGGCTCGGGCACTGGCTCACTCTGTGACTTACCAGGTGGGTCCCCTGGGAGTGTCTGGGGGATTTTGACATTTTATACAGCATGTAAAGATGGAGATCCTTCCGGGCAACGCTTCGGGAGGAAAGGCCATTCTCACGGTCCTGTTTGCTGCTCACGTTTCTTTATTGTCGGGCTGCCCGATGTGAGTAGGTGCCTGGTGGTGGCGGCTCGCCCTACTAGCGCTTTCAACTGAAACATAAAGTAGGATCTGTTCATGACGTGCTAAGAAATACAGATTTAATTTTACCTCTGCTTCTGAAAATAGTAGGTGACTAATTTGGGCACGGTTAACACTCTTCTCGTGAATCAGCTGTAAAATCCCACAGGGGAGCAGTGATTCATTATTTTGACCCCCCTTTCTGGGCAGTTTGTCGACAGCTCTGTCCTCTCACCCTCACCCTCAAAGAGACATTCCTGGCGACTGGCGAGTTTCCTCCCTCCTCTCTGGTGGCACCTTGCCTTGTAAAGCCCACTGCCCTCCAGGCCACTTGTCAGTGTCTCCTGTTGGAGTGTAAGCTCCGTAAAGACAGGGCAGCTCCTTCCACCAGGCAGTGCCTGGTCCGCTCACCCTCAGGAAATGTGTGTGCGGGGTAGTCGTGGCTGTTTGTTACTGCAGGTTACCGTAATTTTAAACAGAATTATTGAATTAACTTTCTTTTGTGATCAACTAAGCTGGATTAGCTTTGTAGCACATTAGTTCTCATAGTTTAGGTTTTCGAGCTCAGCCAAGAACAGATTTGTAAGCAGGACAAGGCGCTTAGCCAGGAATGTCTAGAAGTCCATCATCGAGTTGACCAGATCCTCGGGGCCCCAATGCTGCTAATTGTCAGAGTCACTTGGTCTGGGGGAGGGGTAGCAGGGTGCGCTCTGCAGAGGGTTCGGTGCAGTGCTGAGGGTGGCAGGGTGCGGGCGGGTGCTGGTGGTGCCCTGTTGCACGGGGGAAAGTTCCCGGGCCCCAGGGATCAGGGAAGGGGGTCCTTCCCAGCATTACAGCGCAGTCCAGTCTCTGCGTGTGCGTGATACTCGATACCAAAAAATGATGCCACAAGCTTCAGAATGTAACAGGGACAGTAAAACACCATTAAACTTAAACCCCAAAACCTCTCCAGTGCCGTTGTGCTGGTCCGTGTACCCCTCCTCCCCTGGGTACCGCACGTTTGTGGGGGCTTATTAACAAGGTACCTTGAAGGAGCGAATATAGCTCTGCTTGGCCTGGTGTCTTGTTGCGCATTTGTAGAATTTACTACATGACAGTAGGTATAAATTCAGAAGGACAGAGCTGAGCATGTACCCATCCCTTAATTTAGAGCATAAAGCATTACCAGTGTGGTTGGGGCCGCCCCTGGAATCCCTCCCCAACATAAGCAGCCTCTGTCCTCAATCATGGTTTTCATTCCCATGCACTTCTTCTTCTTCTTCTTTTTTTTTTAAGATTTTATTTATTTTTAGAAAGGGAAGGCGGAGAGGGAGAGAAACAGCAATGTATGGTTGCCTCTCACATGGCCCTCACCAGGGACCCGGCCTGTGCCCGACTGGGAATCGAACTGGGACCCTTTGGTTCCCAGCCTGCGCTCAACCCACTGAGCCACACCAGCCAGGGCACCGTGCATTTCTTTTTATGTGTGTATTTCCCAGCAATATGGAATTGTTTGGTATGCTTTTTAACCTTTTTTTTAGAGAGGAAGAGCAAGTCAGAGACATCAGTTTGTTGCTCCACTTGTTTGTGCATTCATTGGTTGATTCTTGCCTGCGCTCTGACTGGGGATCGAACCTACAACTTTGGCATATCAGGACGATGCTCTAATCAACGGACCTGCCTGGCCAGGGCATTTTTAACTTATTAAAAATTGGTTTCATAGTGTATGAGTGCCACCACCTGCTTTTTTAAGAGTTATATCTTTGTAGTTCTAGTGCTTCGCCGTCCATATTGGTAGCCACTAGCCACAGGTGACTTAAAATTAATTAAGATTAAATAAAATAAAAAGTTCGTTTCTCCAGCGTCTCTACCCACACACATCCCACAGGCTCAGTGACCACACGCGGCTGTCGGCGTTCCTGTCGCAAGGACGGAGGGTGTTTGGTCAGCACAGCCAGCTCCCTTGGACAGCACTCGGGACATTCTTTTCCTGTCTTTTTTCTGGCTGCAGAGTGTTTGTCCTGTGACTGCATCGTTATTCTGCTATTGACGGCCATTTAGGTGTGTGTTTGCTGTTACAGTTGGGCGTGCTGCGGTCGGTGTTTCGTGTGTGTGTTGCTGATCTCCTCGGGCAGCTGTGTGATTTCTCCGAGAGATACGCAGGATGGAAATGGGACGTGCGCCTCTTCAGCTTCACCAGGCCCTCCCCGCCCAGTTCCTCCCGAGCAGCTTTCTCCATTCCTTTCCAAAGCCGGCCCTGCAGGACGGGCGCGTGTGCCGGCCTCGGGCCTCGGTCGTGGCTGTCGTTTGTCTCGGGGCAAGGTGTGGAAGTCACACCTAGAAAACTGTCGTTTTGCGCGTTGTTCCATTGTGATTCACATTCAGCTTTATGTCCACAACCACACCACGTGTTACAGATGTTCAGCCTAATTTAAATCTTTTTTTTTTTTTTTAACATTTTATTTATTTATTTTCGGAGAGAGGAGAAGGGAGAGAGAAAGAACAATGTATGGTTGCCTCTCACGTGGCCCCCACCGGGGACCTGGCCTGCAACCCAGGCATGTGCCCCGACTGGGAATCGAACCAGGACCCTCTGGTTCCCAGCCCGCACTCAATCCACTGAGCTACACCAGCCGGGCTAATTTAAAAAGTAAAATCTCTCCACAGCCCCAGGTGTGGAAAACTCAGAGCACATTGAGCGAATGTGAACACCCCCAGTGACTCTTCAGTACTCCTTCCACGCATGCAGTAGTATACATAGTAAAGTGGGGTGCTCGTGAATATACCCAAGTGCCTGTGAGACGTGTAAGGACTTGACACGTGTGGCACGTGTTGTGTTTGGCTCTTGCTACTCTGTTTTCAGAAGCGCTCCCCGGCCACGCGC